>OMKX01100856.1:0-16197 GCA_900302425.1 Brosme brosme
GTTTTTTTTTTTTTTTTTATTATTATTTTTTTTACTTTTCTATTATTATAAAACTTACACAGCTGGGACAGCAAAAACGGAACACCAAAGAGGCCTACAAACATTAGGCAGGTTGATGACAACAATTGAACGTCCATACTTGCACAACTTAGGCAACTGAACCTCCTGTAGCGCTATCGGTATCGATTTGTCAGTCTACTGGATTCAGCAGGCTTAAAAAATCCTTGGATTTTGGAGATTTGGAGATTTTGGTCTCGCTGTACTTTAGCTCTTGAGCCTTTCGCTTTTGAGCACCACTCTCATACTTTCTTTCCGACATTTTCGGTGTGTCGCTGTCCAACTGAACAGTGTATGTGACGTTCTGACGTATATATTTTGGAGAACCAAATGTGACGTTCTGAACTCCGCCATATATACCCAATCAGCGTCTTGCTCATTTAAATATTTATTTTGGGCCAATGAAATGTAAGTTTTATTTTATTATGTAAATTTTAAGTTTTTTTTAAAAAAAAAAATAAAAAAAAAAAAAAAAAATTTAAAATATATTTTTTCAATAGGGGGCCCACTGGCAGGCTGGCACACGTGCCCCCCCTAGGCTTCAACCATATCTAGCATGTGCGTTAGTCCGGCCCTGGTGGGCACATCGACTTTTATTTTCTACCATGTGATCCCATGCAGGGTGGGCAAAGTTCACATATCCACGATAATATGGTAGAAGGTGCAAGGCTATAAATATACAGAGGCACTGGCTGAGACACATTAGAGTAAGGAAGAACTAGGGTCTAAGTGTTGAAAATAAAAGGAAATCCTCTAGCGAGGACAATGATTGTAAGTATTGCCTATATAGCCTATTGCTCGATTCTGTGTTTAAAAAATGTCAAAAGCATTTCGGAAACATGCAGTGAGTAGGACCTGTTGCTTATTTTTGTCTTCTTCAGGGACCTTTAGGCCTACTCGTCCTCTTGGTGGTGACTATGGTGGTAGTAAGCGACACTCCCGTGTCGCTTCCAGTGGATTGCACCGACGTCTACAACAACGGCTACGGTAACAGTGGCGTCTATACTATCTTTCCAGCGGGACCCACTTCCCCGGTTCAGGTCTACTGTGAAATGGGCTCAATGGACGCACCAGATAGTGACAAATGGACGGTAAAGTATAAACTCGCATCCTTCTCAATAAGCCATCATTCATTAGGCCTAGGTTACTAGATCTTGTTAATAATTTCGGTTTTATAATGCGATCATGCATCATGTTGAAAATAAAGTTAAAAAAAAGGGATGTATTTCCAAGTTACAATTGGAAAGCACTGTGCAAAAAACACAACATAGCATTAATGATATTTGATCCTTGGAGATTTGATCAGATTGTGCAAAACTGAAACGCTTGCCAATGCCACGTCTGTTGCAGGCCTTATGGAGAGGGAAAACATGATTGGTTACAAGTTAAGCTGCCCCTTTTCACAAGTGGTTAACATTACAAAACAAAAACAACTGTGCTGTAGTATAGAGGACTATATTTTTTACGTTTGGATGTAACAAATAACATCCAAAAATGTCATATATATTAAGCAAGATGGCCTAACCCCTCTGCTGCCCAATGGCATGTGTCTGAATTCATTGTAAGTCACTTCAAGCACCTGATCATCAATCTGTCAATCTGAGCATCAATATTCGTAAATAGTATGCCTTTATTCATTGTTGAAGGGGTAAATAATATCACTGTGAAAAACAAAATTTTAAACTAAAATGAAAAACAACAGTTCACAATGACTTAAAGTCGCAATGGGTAACATTTTAACTAGCCCATAGCTTAGAATGACCCTCTACATATCTGTAGTCAGTGCTGGTCGATGGTCATTTCAAAAATGTTATCAATAAAATCACATGACTGATATATTCTACAATAAAAAATGCTGGCTGGTCCCGTCTTTGTTTACAAGAATCTTACTATTGACATTCCCAAAACCCTTCCCACTCACGCCACCCACACAGTCGAGCTACGCTAGTTTGTGTCAAACAGTTGCACAGCCAGAGAACAGGTAGGGAGTTTTTGAATTCTGAAAGTCTTTCGCCCACTAGCTTGGAGCAGCTCAATCATACACATTTCGACTTTAAAGGTTATTTTTAAGTAAATATTATTGATTTCCAATTCAGGTCATTCAAAGAAGGAAGGATGGCACCATTAACTTCTACCGTGGGTGGGACCAGTACAAGACTGGATTCGGACAAGCGTCAAGTGAATACTGGTTGGGTGAGCACTGGAAAGTTGTACAGCTGTACATTTGAATCTTACAAAACAATTTTAAATCACATTTAAATCCTTTCAATGTCAAATAAGAGATAGCATTGTTTCTTTCCAGGTCTGGAGAATATGCATCTCCTGACTGGGAGGAAAAGCTACAAGCTGAGAGTGGACATGGAGGACTTTGAAGGCGGGAAGGTATTTGTGGAATATTCCTCCTTCAACGTGGGCCCAGAGCAGTACGGATACGCGCTCAATTTTAGTGGCTTCAAAGACGGAGGCGCGGGTGAGACTAAACAACGGTTGGCACAGGTTACTCAGTCAGTTGCCACAGTCAGTTCCTCCATAAGGATCACTAAACATACTTTTCCATTGCATTCTTTTCAGGAATTGCATTTGATCATCATAATAGTCAAAAGTTCTCAACATTTGATAAGGACCAAGATGCCGACGATTCCAACTGTGCAAAAACCTACCTGGGAGGATGGTGGTACGGGACATGCCACAATGTCAACCCCAACGGCGAGTATCTGTGGGGTGAATCAACCTATGGCCTTGGAATTAATTGGTCATCTTGGAAAGGATACACGTATTCCTTAAAAGCCATTGCATTTAAGTTAAGTCCCAAACTGTGACCAGATGCTTAAAATGCAGTGAGGAATTACAATTTATGGGCAGTTTGAATATTCAGTTGATCGGTTTTGTTTTTATTGTCACTGAGTTATAAGCAAAATATTGTTTCACATTATATACGTTTATTATATTAATCTGAATATAAAAAAACTGCTGCTTACTATTTGCCTGGCTGTTAAATTGTATGCAGCAGGCTAGGGTTAGGCCCATTATAATTCAAGACATTGTATACAACGTCCATATGTCATGTTATCAGATGTGATTGCAGCATTTTATTCTTTAGGCCTTTTACTCAATAAAGAATGAGAAAATAATGTTTTGTATTTTGATTTTGGAGTAACACACATGTACCACCAGAGGACGCTACAAATCGATTAAGCAATACCCAAGTTCCCAGGGACCATTCGTAAAAAAAAATGTCTGGATTGTGAATAAATATTGTTAAGTGTTAAGTGAGATGAAGAGAGTGACATGTGCACACTTGGATTAGCCTACTTCAACACCAGCCCAACGTCTGCATTGTGAACCATATGCAGAGTTTCCCTTCAACTCAGGCTTGGATGTGAGATAAGTGCAGATCTACACAAATTGTACTTCTGTTGTGTAGCGGCCGGAGGTGGGTCTCTCTATATATACATCTTGTCTTTGTCTTTTAACAGTGATAATGAGTTTTTAAAAAGGTGCCGTAAGGTAGGCCCGGTTGAGGGTGTGCCGGTGTAACCTGGTCTAACCTGAATGCCCGCAGCTCTTCATAGATAGGGGAGGCACACAACTTTAGAGATTCCTTTGTTTTTCATGAGAATAAATAGAGAATGCATAGAGCTATTTGTGTATTAATGTATTAACTGCATGATTATATTGAGGAAGAATTGTGCAACGCTAAGAATTAATGAATGTTTAATAATATACCATAAGTTCTTTATTTAAACATCTTTTAAATGGGTACATTATGAAACATTCCTCAATTCATCCTTCAAATGAATCCACTGAAAGATTGATACGTTTTAGCAAATGGTTATTTTCTTTCTTCTTTATTATCATGAAATACTTTTTTTCGACCACAAGGAGTATCAGTAGAGGCCGCTATAAACGAATACAGGAATTCCCAGGTTGCCCTGATGTTGTGGTACGCAAATTATCTTTTCAGCTTTGAACCTCAGACAATTACATAGCCCGTCCATAAAAAGCACCGTGGATCAAACACAAGGCCGCCAATACGTGTAGGCCTAGGCGGTGGTAGTGCCAGAGCATCGAAGGCTACTGATCGACAAAGAGAGGAGTGGAGCTGTCAACCCGATCATGCTCTGGTAGTTCGTTGAATCAGATGGCGCTATGGGCCGATGGCCGTACAGTTGGGAAAGCCTGTTGGACGACTCTGTCCAGATTGGTTTCAAACTGCTGAGATGTCTAGCTTTATATGTTTGAATGTAAAGAATTAACCAAAATATGTCCGTTTGTCAATCAATACATAAGTAAATGAACACGGTCACGCAATGGAAAACGGCACATTGGGGATATTAAAATGGCTCTGTCAAACGCTGAGTTAAAAGCTAACAAGGCTAGAACGGTGTCATTGAAATTCCAGTCATCCACCATCAAAGCTTGATGACTGCGGTGATCGGTACACAAAACTCATAGGCCTTGGATGACATCCCATGAACAAAGAGGACATTTTATTATATCTATATATAGATATACGTATATAGGAGAGGAGGCTGCGTAAACCAACCATCATCCACACACACTTAAAATAGTTTAAGGATGACGTATGCTAGGTGTCATGGTCTGTCTGTTTCCTTGTCTTGTTTTGGTGTTTCCCGTTTTACTTTGGTATCTCTGTCTTGTTTCTCCCCATGTCCTGTCAAGTTTCCCTCCTGTGTGATTACTGCTCCCTCCCCTAATGTGTTTCAGCTGTTCCTCGTTGCGTGCCCTGTGTTTGGTATTTAAGCCCTTGTCTTTCCTTTGTTCCTGGTCGGATCATTGTAGTTTGTGGTGAGTTGTGTCCTGTGTGTTACCTGCGTCACCTGTGTTCTCGGTGTTCCTTGCCTTTTGTGTTAATAAATTATCCTTTACCTGAACTGTCTGCTGTTGGGTCCTACCTGCCTGCCTGCCACCCGCTAACCCTGACACTAGGTACAGACTTTTCAGATTTGGTCTGGTTTTGCCAGCAAGACCTTGAACAGAATAGTTGAACAGATCCTACAGTAAAACCCTGGCTATAAAGTGGGCAGACATTGGCTGAAAGGGCATGCATTCACTATATGGATAAATAATCCAGTCATTGAACTAGTCACCCAGGGCTAGATGTAGTGATTCTAGGGCCTAAGGCAAATACAGGTATGGGGCTCTCCTCACCCCCCAATTTAAAAATATTCTGTGCATACCTGCAACATGTCTTTTCACCAGGCCCCAAGAATTAATAATGATTGTGTTTCTCAAATGGTGTTCATGTTAACTAAGGTAGTCATTACAATATCAAAGAGGGTTAGGGTAAGGGTAAACCCTAACCCATTAACCCTAACCACTATGCTAATGATATATAATTATGTTCATGACTGCATTAACTAATCTTGATTAATGCTTACTAAATCATTAGTTAATAAATGTACACTTATTGTTAAGTGTTACCAATTTAGTAAGACATTGATGGCTAGAGTCGAACCATGTCAATTGGCAAAAATTTGCCAATTTGTCTGCTAATTGGCCAATTTAGTTTTAAAAAGCTTCCAGGTGGACCTTTTGAGGAAATAAGTTGGATGCACAAAGCACCTGGTCAAAATAAAATGTTGATTTTGTCACAAACTGACTCAAATATTGATATATATTGTATAAAAAGGGATTGTTTCACTTTGTCCCCTCATATTTTATGTTAAAAAGCCATTGCCGAAAAGGGGAGTGGCTAAATTATCTAGACAGATTCAAGGTAGGTTATGGGTAGGCTACATCCACAATAAGGCAACTGGGGAAAATAGTCATGTCTGGAGAAGCCAAGATGCCTGTGATGCTTAAACAGATTTATTCGCAGGCCAAAGCCCACGAATCTGCCTTTAAATTGATTTAGCTTTTTCGCAAAATGGAAATTGCGGCCAATGTGTACAGCCCCATTTGGCTCCATGTTCAGGCTGCGTTCCAATCAGTTAAAATTCACCCACTCCTAAACTTACCTTGACGACTTTTTGAAATGTTGACTACACTCAGAATTCAGAATTATCAAGCTGCCGATAACGTATGGAGCCACTATTGCTGCAGTCTGTGAGCATGCTCAGTGGCGCATGAACACTGAATCGAAACTTGGGGATTTGTTAGTTTGTGGGCACTATTGGAGAAAGCTACGTAGAGCCAGGGCAGTTTGTTTCCTTTTACTTGGGACAAAACAAAAATATAGATATGAGAGCTGCTACACACTCGTTTTGGATAGAATAGATGTCAATTAGCGGCCAACTGCCCAATTTCGGAATGCGTCTAACAAAAATCATGGCTCATTTACATTTAACCTCCAGTCAACAAACCTCAACAAAACAGCCAAATCCTTTAGTGTTGACACAGTGACAGACAGTGAGGCCCCCACTCCTAACCAATAAGTGAAAGACAAAGAGAAAGAGCTTAACCCCTTGCTGTCAATCAACTTTGTACACACGATTCAAGGCTAACATACCTTTTTGAGCATATAGCTTGCTAGCTAGTAGTGCTATCTGGTGTAAAGTTACTTCTTTGCAAGATATATTTGGTGGGGAAGAAGAAGGCAAAGCCACTGGGAAATGTGAGAATTAAAATATATCTGCACTGCTGCTACATTGGTCAATGAAACTCACTCACAGTAGACTGTCTACGATAAGATATGTTTTGGAGCACGATTCTAACAAAAACATCTTACCTACTGCAGCTTTCATCCTTACTGGCTGTTGTCAACTATGTCAAGGCTCTGTAGCTGTGAAAGTGGTTGAGTTTTTGATTAGTCACTTTTTCAATATTATTATTATCTAATATTAGTATTAATAGAGAACAAAAGTACAAAGACTCAAGTGCCTCACAGTTAAGACAAGTCAAGAAATGAAAAAGGGATTACAAATGCAAACAAATAAAACTACAATAATAATAATAAAAATAATAATAATATAATAATAATAATAATAATAATAATAATTAAACAATAACATAACACCCTCTACAACCACAATTCCAATAACCTGGAATGCAATTAGGTCTACAAGACAATTGTCAACTAGAATATAAATATATATGTATATTTATATGTATATGTATATGTAAATATAAATATATTAGCATATTTGCACTTTCATCACACGGAATTATGTGATGCTCTCAAACACAAAGATATTCTGGAACAAACCAGTTCCGTGGGTTGGTACTCAGACCTTTTGTTATATTGAATAGAAGACCATATAGGAATTGGACTAAGAACACTATGACCATGAAAGATGACTCAGGTAGCAGGTGAAAACGACAACAAAGCATGTATATTCATGTGATACTCAGGACTGGCCAGCTCACACATATGTTAGTTTTATGTTACCCTATAGGGACTGCAGATGAAAAGTAGTTATTTTTACTAATTCTGGCATATTTACATGGTGTTTTTATACAACAATGTTCATAAATATGCATGGTCCCTGTCAAATAAACCAATAAAAAAATAAACACAGAAAGCCATCCAGGAATGCAAAACGAAATTCTGAATCACTATCGTAAAGATCTTTATTGTCCGTTTGTAAGTTTGCACATACATGCAATCTTTCCCGATATGTTGCAGTGCAGTGGATAATATGTTTGAGAGTGGAAACTTCTACTGTTTTGATTGACAACAATTATGGACATTGGTCATTGCACATTTTCTATCTTCCAACAACTTAATTTGACTTGAATCGTTTTGCTTGTTATCTTACAATTAAGGCTCCCCATTATTGCGCCCATTGCACCCCTGACCATCCCTGGAAGGAGGCTACCCTCTTTCTGCAATCCTTCTTAAGGTTTCTTCCTAATAATTAAGGGAGTTTTTCCTTGATCTTTGGAGGGCTAAGGTTATGAGATTTCGTAAAATGTAATACAAATAAAATTCCCTTAATATTGACTTGACTTGACAATGATAAGCTACAATTGGAACTTTAACAAACATGTTATCATTAAGAATAAGACAAATATTTTCTTATGAATAATGGTGCCTGATATAGGACTGGCACATCAACAGAAAGGGAACACTCCTGTTTTTAGCTTAAATGCAGCAGCTTCATGAATGTGACAATGAAAACATAAAAACCATCAACTTCAGTTGTCTTCTCTTAATTACACAACCTTTGAACAAGTATTTTTCTGTGTGTTTTCTGTGCGTAAGATGAGAGAGATAGGTATACTTCTTAAAATGTAAACCACAGTCAAGTACACAAGTCTGGCAACATTTTGATGCGTCAGGGAGGAATGGAGACATGTTAAAATTCCCTCCCCTGAGCTGAACAACCTTTCTGAGGGGGAACTTGTAATGCAGAGTTGTTTTCTGCATGTTCCAATTATAATCGCGCCGGTGTAACAGACAGATGGATTCCATGCTCAATCTAAAGCCTAGTGAACACAAGTTTAATGCCCCGCCCTTTCACCAAATAATCTTTTGTATTTAGAGGATTCAATAATAATGGAGTTACACTTCTTAATCAAAGTGTAAAATAGTGTAGCGAATGGCAGTTGGCGGATGAGCGGGCCCATGATACGTGGTGGGTCTGCATTCTTTAATACATCCATGTTTTGGAGCCGTTCGTTTTTGAGGTAGTTTTCCTGGTCGATAAAAAAGCAGGCATAGTGACACTGTTGCGATACAACCGCACATCGTTATGTTATCAAAAGCAACACATATTCACGTACCGCAGTGCACGTAAACATTGGCTTGTAGCACCGATTGCTAACGAGATGAATGATCTGGCATAGGCTACATATAACTGATAGCGATAATTATAGGTCTATGATGTAGTTTACCACTGTGGATGCAATAAGAGGGCTGTGTGTGAGAAACGTAAATAGGCTGTTACCTTTGCCACATCCTACAACATGTGACCATGGTGACTATAACAAAGCTACCCGATTGTGATTGGTTAAACTGATTTATTCGCAGGCTAGAGCCGTCAAAAGTCTAAATTGGTGCGGATAAAATTAATGTCACTTTTTCCCTCTTGTTTGTTGTTCCCTTTTGTTTGTACAAACAATAGCGTTCATGTAAAATGACCTCAACCCTGTGGTGCTATGGCAAAACAGAGCGTGCAATGTACGCAAGTTTGACTTTCATCGTCTAAATCCAATACACTTCCACACCACACCATATGAACCTTTTTTTCGGTAGGCCTACGGGTGGAGTCTCGTTCTCCTAATCTCCTCATCATAGAAAAAGGTAGGGGCTTTGTTAAATAGACAAGATTTAAGATATCTACAATAGAAGGCAACAGTTGATTGGCTCTTGACAATGACAAAACAAAGCAAAATTATATAACTGTTGTCAGTAGAGGAAAGGATGAAAGCCATCTCCAGAGCAAATTGCATGATACAAAGAAAATAACTATGTAGAATTGTACACATAGGCTCATTATGTTAAACAGTGTTAAACTGTGCACCTTACCCTATTTATGCACTATTTATTAAATTGTGTATTAGATTTATATTTATATATTCTACATGTGTATGCACTGAGAAGGAGATGCTTTTAATCTCATTGCACTAATGTACAAATATTTCAACTCGAGCGAGCACGCGAATGAGGCGAATTTGCAATGTTCGCGTCAGTAGAATTCGGGAGAACAGTGTAGTACGCATCGGGGCAATTTGCGCGTTAAGATAAACAGTCAAAGATTAAAATACGTCCTCAGCACGGTGTTGTGATTGGTTAGTTCGCTCCATGTTAAAGTGTCTACGTCAGACGGATGTAAACCTTCACGTGCCTCTCCCAGCAATTTCACTGCTTTCATTCACAACACGGGTTCTGGAAATGTTACTACATCTTTAGAAGTCAAATTTCCAGGGAAGATTCCCCAAGATATTCATCCCTATTCCTATAGGGAACCCCAAACCGTAACCCTAACCCCCCGCAGAACTTCTTCAGGAACTTTGCAGGGAAATACTGCATGTGTGAAAAGGGCTCTTTGTTCACGTGTTCTCTCTACCATCACATGTGAAGTTATGCTATGCTCTCAAACAGTGTTCTAGAACAAACCAGTTCTCTGGGTGGATACTCAATCCTTTTGTTATGTAGTAGGGGAGACTCTATAGGAAATGGACAAGAGCACAATGGTCATGAAAGATGGCTCAGGTAGCATGTGAACATCAACAAAGCCTGAATATTCATGTGATACTCATGTAACTTGCTAGCTCACGCATGAAGCCATGCAGGAAGGCAACATTCTGAATCACTATCATAAAGCATTGTTGCCAACACTTAATCATGAGGAAAAGACAAGTATTTCCTTATGTATTAAGAATAATAGAAATCTGACTAAGAGCCAGAGAACCTCTTAAAGCAATAATGTCTGCCTTTGCCTTCTCTGTCTGTATAACATTCTCATGGTTAGGAAATGTAATGTTAATATGCCATATCGCAAACATAAAGACCCTCCAACCATATACAATACACCAGGCAGTGTATTGCTGGTTTGATATTTGCATTACCTCATAAGGTCACAGCTCAAACTTTTACAATAAACCGGGTTTCCAACACCACCACCCTGCGTCCTTGTCTGGAGGAGCCCAGTAAAAGTCACCTAGGTGGAGTGTGGCAGCCATCTAGGTGGCGTGTAGCATCGTTTTTGTTCATCATTTTTGAACACCTTTTCCTACCCAATGACTTTGTTGATTTAATCAAGCAGTAACAGCAGCACAACGACACTTAAATGCCATTGCTACAAATAATAAGACCAAAAGGCCAAGGTTTGTCTAACTTTGTTTCTAAAATGTAGCACATGAAGCAGTTATTTGATTGATTCTATGTACTCTAATGGTTATTGCAATTTTTGGATTTAACCTTCATGGTTGAATGCACTTATTGTGAATATTTTGGATT
The DNA here is from genome assembly GCA_900302425.1 of Brosme brosme. Taxonomy (NCBI): domain Eukaryota; kingdom Metazoa; phylum Chordata; class Actinopteri; order Gadiformes; family Lotidae; genus Brosme; species Brosme brosme. The sequence continues at coordinate 10,925 of OMKX01100856.1, forward strand.
AGTACATAACATTTCATAATGACCATTACATTTTGGTTGGTTGGTTGAAACTACTTGCACTTCCATTATAAATAACTAATCTCTCCTATTATATATTCATCATCTCTGTATTACATATTATTATTGTTATTAGTTTAACTGCATTTTGTAGCTGTGTTTGACAACAGGCTTATCTCCTGCTTGTTTTTTCACAACCAATCATCTGCTTAGAAGCCATGAGCCAGTTTTTGGGGGCGTGTTCATGCAAATTACCTTTCGTAACTCTAATAGCATAAATAGTTGTTTCGCACGAACTCCTTCACACACAACTGAAGCAGGGTGAAAATGTAAGTAACATTAATGCAGTCTCAAGGTATTGGGGGAAATTTTGCATTGCAAGATAGTAACCTCTTAAATCCATGTATGTTTGCATCTCAGGAGGTACATTGCAGCAGTCCTTGGCTTTCTGCTGGTGCTAACCACAGAAGCCAAAGTTGGGTAAGAGTTATTCTTTTTTGTTTAAGCACAGTAAATGCCAGTTGTTTGCATAGCTAATGCCTCACAGACTGTATTGCAAAATCAATGAAAACATGTCTGTTCATTGTTATTAAATATCTTTACATTGGATCTGGATCATATTTGTTTTTAATGCTGAATCCAGTCCTCTATCTAGGCATTCCTACATCCATCTACTTCTCTGAATCACAGTTCCTACTCTTAACCAACAGGGAATCCTCTGAGTCAGAACTTTGCACCGAGACCAAAGAATGCCTTTTGTACACACCAGTGTGTCAGACTGAAGATTATGAGGTGAGCGAGAGAAGGGCCATTTCATTCAGTGAGAGGGAAAAAATGATGTAGAAAAAAACTGTGATGTTGATGAAAGCTCACGCAGACGTGTCCTTGGCCTCATGTGCTGTAGGTCCGTGAGTACGAAAGCACTAAGTGGGTGACAACAGAGGAATCTTCGCTCTCAAGCGAGATTGCAACATTCACTGCCTTCAGAAGACTGTTTAAGTACATCACTGGTGCCAATGAAAATGGTGTGTTTGTGTGTCTGTGCATGGGAATGTCTGAAACAGCACAATGGGTCTGGGTGTAACAGACACGGCCACTTGGTATTGCCTCCATTGTCTCAAAAGCAGCCTCTTCCATGGGAATAACCTATTTACTTGACCTGCAGGAATAACCATTGAAATGACTTCCCCGGTGATCATCAAAAGTAAGACCAAAAAGAGTTGGTTCGAACGTTGTACTTACACAATGAGCTTCCTTCTCCCGTCTCAGCACCAGATGAATCCCCCCAAACCAACGGACAGCCAGGTGAACCTTGCATTCTGTCCTACCCTGCTTGCAGTGTTTGTGTATTTGACAATATTTTCCATACGAATCGTACTAAAGTGCTCTTCCTGTTGCAGGTGTACATATCAGAGGAGCCCGATATGACGGTGTATGTGAAAAGCTACGGAGGATGGATGATGTCCTATCGGGCCTCGAGCAACGCGCGCGCCCTCTCGCAGGACCTCAACTCGGTTGGAGCGAAGTATGACGAGGACTTTCGCTTTGACGTAGGATATGACAGGTAAAAGACAGGGTTTAATTATTTCCACCCTTTTACTGCTTTCTGTAAATCTTCAATCCTAACCCAAATACGCTATGATAATTTGACATGTTGTAATGGTTTGTTACAGTCCTATGAAGATGTTCAACCGGCACAACGAGGTGTGGTTCGTTGCCACGGGTGAGCCAGTGTGTCCCGTTAAAACGGCCTGAAAAGCCAATCCTCAGCACAACTGAGGACCTCTGCCTTCTGCAGAAAGAGCGGAAATACAAGACATGTATAACGTTTACTTTGATGATAAAATGTTGTTTATCCAATTTTGCTAGAACATGAATTGTAGTGATTATGAATATGAATTATGGATCAAGCCTTAAAATATCACAAATAAATCGCTTGGATTTCATTGATGTATTCATTGTGTATAGCTACAAAAATAGCACATAAAAAATGGAGGCAATAAACAACACAGCAATACTGAAGGTTGCCCTGATGAATGGGTTCTCAAACCACTTATTTCACATTGTAGCTCCTTCAGAATGTGCCACAGGAAGCAGCAGGTATTATTTGGTTTAGGCCGGATGTAAACAAAGTATACAAAATGGGAAAACAATTGTGTGTGAAAATTGTACTAAAACGAGTATGCTCAACGACATACACAACAAATTGGCAATAATTTCCTTTCAATGTCCATTACATTCCTCTTCGATTGTAAGACAAATAGTTATGGTTACTAGATCCCATATACTTTCAAACTTTAGACCCATCCAAACAAAAATAGCAATCTTAGGGGATGCGCGTCCGCGTACTAAACGATTCAATGCTGTGTTGATGTAACAACACAATTGTCATAGTATGTGAGTTATTCACTTAACTTGTGAGAACGACGATCCTCAGCCAGAGCATATTCTCCTCTCTAACGCTAGTTGAAGTTGCATATAAACCTGTGACTATACTGGAGGAAACTTACTGCTGGAAACATACCCCTCAGCACCCCTCTAAACTCCTTCGCATGTTCCGGAAGATACAAAGAAATGATGAAGACTGACGTCTGCAAGGTCGTGATTTAGGTGAAAAATATACGAATAACTAAGGGGTTCTGTTTTGCGATAGCTGAGAGAGAGATTTGTTAGTTTTCATAATTGAAAATGCAAAACTAAACAACGAACAAGAAAAATCGATGTCAAAAAATGATTGATAATTGAAATTGAAGACATTTATACATACATTTATACACCGTCCATTTGTCACCATTTGGGACAGCATCCATGATTGTCTCCACGGCTACGGAGGGCCAATCACCACAAGGTGGCGCCAAATAAGAATCTGCGATAATGTTCAGTACGAGTCCTACTAAATATCTTGAAACCAAGCAACAAACATACAAAACAATGATTTCATCTCCATCAACTCTGCCAACACAATGTCGATAGTAAGAAAAACGGTTGCAATGGCTCTTGATACATACATGTCAAACTTAAAGTGTGATCATCTCGATTTTCATCTATATTTCTGTTAAGTCAGTATCAATCGCATAGTGAGGTAACACAATGGTCCAAATGTCCAAATGTCCCACTGCTGAAAGCCCTTGCATTTACAGTAGTAGAAACTGCCATGTTAGGAACTGTTTTACTATCTCTAGGTAAAATTACCGCTTATCGCTGAAGGTGTCGCGAAAGAGAACGATAAGGACATCTTCGAGATTGGCACTTTAAAGTTCATGTCGAATTGACGTGAGGCCTGAAATAAGGCTACATTTAAGCCTTGTAATAAAAAAATAAAGTTTGAAATAAATGACAGATCTGATTAGATTGACACGTTTAATAAAGCTCTGTGATATGACTAAAATGGCGTCATAAGTATTCACCCTTGGACTTTATTATCTATGTATTGATGACACCCATGTGCTGAGCTGATGCTAGCCTATACCAAGGCTGCGTTGGGCCTGGCCTGATCTAGCTTTTCGCCGTCATTATTATTGTGAGGAGATTCATAGGCCAGGCCTTGGTTCAACGTGATTTGAAGATTAAACCCGCCAAAGAAAATCTCCTATCAACAAGACCTTTGTCGATTACTTTGACCTACTGTTACCTGTTACATTTTCTATAACAATATAGCCTACTTATATATTTTCTATAACAATCTAGCCAACTTTTCTATTTACTACAATAATACATCTGTGTTGTGGGAGCATATTTAAGGCACAAAGGGTTACATGTTAAGCAGTTATAATACAATCCCGGCTTCTAATCTTATCAGTGTGGTTCCAGGGTGATTATTGTTTCTGTTGCTGTATTATACTGCCCAGTCTTTCCACAAAGCATTTCAGCAGATACCTATCTCCCTGCCCCCCAAGATGGACTGGTTGACTGATTAGGGGACATACTGACTGGCTGACTCTCTCTCTGTCTAGCTGACTGATTGACTGACTGCGTAACGTTGTTGTTGACCAGCTGGTTGACTGTCTGTCTGTCTGTCTAGCTGACTGACCAGCTGAATGGCTGACCGACTGAATAGCTGTATAGCTGGCTGACTAGCAGGCAAACAGGTTGGCTTGCTGGCTGTCCTGCTTGCTGGCTTGGTAGGTAATAGGAGTGCCCATCTGAAGAGTTTTATGGCACTCACCGCGGTTCAAAGTCTGCGTGTGGGCCTCAGTCCGCTAGGGCTGTGTGGTCCGGCTGCCTCTCTCGCTCTCTGTCTCTCTCACCGTGTCAGTGCGCGGGCTCCTGTCCCCTGCTGGTATGAGGATCAACCTGCTGGGACCGTTCCTTGTGTCCCCTTAGCCAGCATGGATCTATGGGATTATGATGTGGAGCTTCCCCAGCCTCTGGCCCACCCCCCAGCCAACGACCCCCATGAGATGCTGTATCTAGAGAGGACGTGTGAGTACTCACCGGTGTCCATGGAGACTACAATGGCTTGAGATTAACATGGTCCTGCATAGTGGTATAATGCCAATGTAATACATGTGGAATATTGAAGATCATTCGGACATTGTATAATGTGAAAAAAGAAAGAAAGAAAAGGAAATAACAAGGAACTTTTTTGCATGTTTGCTCTCAGGTCTCTCTTACAAAAGAGGTGACTAAACTCAATGAGACCTGTGGAATCAATAAAGGTTGAATTAATCATAATATTTGACTGTGAAGGTGAAATTGTCCATGACCATTGTGTTACAGTATGTCCATGGACAATTATGCAAGGCCCATGGTCTTGTTGATTGTACTTATCTGGTTGATAAGACGGTGAATGTAACAAGCAATTGTTGGAGCAATGAAACTCATCCAATGACCCACTTACAGTGTACCTGTCTTTGTTTTTGCCTTCAAGGTTATGTTATTCAATTGTGATATGTAAATTATAGCAAAAACAGTCCCCGACCAAAATCAATGGTTCTGATCTCTTGTGTGATGTCGAGCCAAAATAATTAGCATGTTTGATATGAATTAATACTATATTAATACTTTATATATATCAAATGTATTAAAATGACATCGAATGTAATTTTGTTTAATGTAATTGTATTTAATAATGTTGAATTGTATTATATTTAATTATGTTTTACGGAATGTAATTTTATTTTATTTCTTTACAATTATTTCCATTTTTACATTATTTAGTTTTCTTTTATTTAAATTTATTTGTGGCAACATTCCACAGCTAAGGATCTGGAGAGGGAGCCTGAGAGCAGAGCAGAGATCGAGGGGAGCTGTCCAGTGTGTGGAGATCGAGTATC
>OMKX01100878.1:0-11711 GCA_900302425.1 Brosme brosme
GTCGCTTTATCGCCCGGCGAAACCTGCCCAGCAACATGCCTTCACAAGCTCACGTGCACCGCAACTGACAACACACACACACACACACACACACACACACACACACACACACACACACACACACACACACACACACACACACACACACACACACACACACACACACACACACACACACACACACACACACACACGGGTATCGGTGATGGAAAGCCTATGAACGTGTCACAAACCTCTCCTGGATGATGCACCGCCAGGCAATCGACGTGTTGACAAAGTCCCTCAGGTTGTCGTTGGTTACGATGACCCCTTCTGTTTTCTCGGCCAAGTGGAGCAGGAACCTGTGGACGGATTGGTTGAGATCATTTAGTTTCACGCGCCTTCCTATTCTCAGCCGAACAGCATAATCATTTTAGTGGCGCTTCATGCAAAACAGTTTGAAGTGAACTGTATTAGTCATTTGGAATGAGGACAGAAACTAAAATGGATGGACCGAGGCTGGGTGTGTATGATCGTCTGAAGTTTAACTCCGTGACCTTTTAAAAGGGTTACAGTTGTGTATGAAGACAAAAAGCAGTATCTATATCAACCAGGCGAGTTCCAATGCTCGCGTCAAACATTCAGAACCAAATGTCCTCTCCTGACCCTGACCACATCCACCTGCGAGCCGGGGACTTGCTCCTAGTGGCCCCTGACCCCACATTCTGGAGGGAGAGGAACATCTGGAGGGAATGGAACAGCTGGAGGGAGTGAATGTATGGATGGGTCTAGCGCACCTGTCATCATGGGAGGCTATCCTCTGACCACAGACCTCCCTGGACGGGGTGAAGGAGAGCAGTCTCAGGTTCTCCAGCTGATTCAGAAAGTGTTGCTCTAGAGAACCAAAAGGACGGGCCACGTTTAGCATCGACATTGTGCGCATCACCACACGCTCTCTCCCACAAACACCAGGCACCAGCTCAGCAAGCACATACTGTACTGTACCTATGGTAAGCCGGTCCCTTTTCTGCCGCCACTGGGGGACAAAGACGGTGATCTCCCGGTGGCCCCGAGTCCAGAAGGCTTCCACAGCCAGCGCGATACCTCGACACGAGAAGAACCGATGGAGCCCGTGGCTGAGAGGGACAGAGACATGAGATGATTATTGAAAGGGGAGTGCACCCACTGGTTGGCTAGAGTCAGGGTTTTCTGTTCAGTTCAGAAGGTAAATAAAAGTTTGTATGGAAGTCTGATGTTCATTTGAAAATGAAATAGAAGTGTTAGAATTTAATTTGGCTATTTTGTACAGTGTACCTTTAAACCTTTTCAAAAGTACATTGTAAGCATAAAAAGCGGCAGATTTGTTTCATGTCTGAATTTTGTCCCTGCTTTTTTGTTGTGACATAAATAAATAACATGGTTTATGGGAAGCACGGTGTTGTTTGACATTATAAAGCAATAAAAACCAAAGCATAAGTATAAATGCTAAGTGATAGCTCCTCAAATAAAAAAAAGCATGTTAAGAGGACAATGTGCTCGTTCATTTTGGGTTTTGCCATGTGATGTTTCGGCATCACAGTTCACAAGACACAGAAGAAACCATTTCAAATAAGTTTCGTTCACAGATCCTAAAAACAGCACAAACAAAAAACCCTGGTAGCAACACATGTGCACGCACATAAACATCCTGTCCCTTAAGGGTTTCCGTATCACACTGTGACGTAGATAGAGAGACGGCTCTGTGTGGCCACCAGGTGACCCAGATCACAGAGGGGTGACATGCAAACACCAAAACAATGCACGTCAGTCGATAAATGGCATGCCAAGCGGGTTTCCTGCGTAATCGTAAACAACAACAACATATGACAGAGTCGGGCAATAAAGCAGGTTGATGATGAGGTATGATGCAAGATCACCTGCCTGTGGGACTATTTTTCTTCCAAATTCCCCTGTGCGTACATGGATGGGGTTTTCATGGAGGTACATTGAACATCGTTATGCCCAGTTTCAGTGAGGTCACTTGAGCCCCAATGTCCCCCATATTCTCTAAGGATTTTCCTAATTGTGATAACTACAAAAGTATTCTGTGAAACCTGCCTCCGAGTTTCGACTCACTGGTTTAATGAAGAGTAACACTCCGGGAATTACAAAATGTTGGTGAGTGCTAAGACTCACAAGTCAGTCTCTAAACGGTTCATTCAACTAGAGATTGAGGATCAAATCGGGACCCAGGATAATGGATCATAGAATGTGAGCTTGTGAAACCCTGAGTGCTCAGTCTTGTGCAGCAAGAGTGATGCAGCACAAGATTTGCATGGAGGTGAGCACACGCACACATACAAAGTTGGAGCTTGTTGTTGGGGCTGCTATGCAACGTCAGGGAAGTCCCTAAGTGCATGCACCGCAGAACACTTCACACCAAGAAACAGGAAGAGGTGACAAAAGGACCAAGAGTCCATATTTACACAAGGTTTAAAACTGCGATAAGCCTCTGCATTGCAGCGAGAGGAAGTATGAGAGAACTGAGGTACAAAGATTATTTGATGATCTCAATTAATAAATGTATCTGTCATTGCTAAACTTTTAGAGATGGGCATGTATCGGCATGCATCAAGCCATTGACCGCTGGTCAGGGGCTACAATATGTACACAGTATTTTAGCCCCTGTATTTGTCTCTGCTGTGTACTGTACTGTCTCTGCCACGTGGGCATTGCCACAGTTTGTCTCTCATGTCTTTATTGTCCTGTTTTTGTTGTTCCCTTTAATCTGCTTGCTTCCAGGAATTTCCCCTCGGGGAAAATTACAGTTTCGTGAATTGAAACTGAATCTTTCTCTGAAAATTCTCACCAAAAGAGTTAGGTGTTCAAAGAGAGAGGGAAGGGATGGGAGAGCCGAGAGGAGGAGGTGGTTGTGAAGATAAGAAGTAACACGACAGGATACAAAATTTAGCAGAAATTGAAATAGCAAATTAATTGAGACTGCGTCCTGACAGTGGGATTCACTAAATTTCGTCAAATGAAGTCCTTCTCTGCAAATTATATTAGTTGGAACAGTTGTGACTGATTTGAGGGGTTTAGGCGCATGCATGCACACAAAATATATTTTTAAATTGAAAAGCCACAGTGAATAAGATAGCCCTGTCTTAATGTTGGAAAGCTGTAAGTGGTTGACAGACACACAAAGGCATGGGTGAAAGATGAGCGAGTGTGCAATTGATAATGGTCCACCAAATCCGATGGTACACAACAGAATACATGTTGACCTGGGTTTTATTTTGCCTTGTGAGACCATCCAAATATTCAGGTTTGTCAATGAATATCAGTCTGGCCTTGGCTGGGCAGCAATTGATTTCTAAATATGGTAGAGGCCTCACTTTTAAAAAACAACGTCAGGCATATTTAGTCTTGTTAGAAACAATATATTCTTCTCTGAGATAATCCTTACGTGCAGATATCTGTTCATCCTTTTAACACAATGATTCAGTCTATTTCGGATGAAAACTGTTTTGATTGCTCAGTAGATTGCTGCACTTTCCTTGGGCACTGGCATCGTTTCTTTGTATTCACTCTTTGGTCCTCATGAACTGATCCCCCTCGACCGAACACTGATTTGACCTATCATTTGTTTATTTTCAACAGGCTCGAGGCCAGACTGATCTGCAGAGAGCGGAAAATGGGAACTTGCGAGATCAGGATGGTCTCACAAGCTAGGTGTTTCAATGGCGATGTAAGGGAGAAACTAATTAGGGTTTTAGGCTGATAATTTGGAAACTGACAACAAAGGATGCCACATTTTAACTCATCACTGCTGTTTTAATAAACCTGCATGTGTGAGTCTGCATGTAATGTGTGTGCGTGTGCATTTCATGTGTGCGAGTGAGTGACTCACGCCATGGCCACGTTGCTGCCGTCTATGATGACGTGCCGGAGCTCAGCCCGCCCCGGCTCATTGGGCAGCGTCAGGGTGTAAGGCGTCCGCAGTGACTGGTGAAAGCGGGCCAGACCCGTCACTGGCGTTATGGGTGGGTCACTGGCCGCGGGGAGCTGCCCCCTGCCGCCATGGGAACCCGCATGGCCGACGGTCTGATACAACAACGCAGAGTGCCGGAAGCTGGGATTGGCAGTCTGAAGGAAATGACAGAGATGAGAGCAGGTTAGATCATGTGAAGAGGTGTTCATCTGCATCGATAAAATGCCAGGCAGGCCTGTAGGAACAATGGTGCCCTCCTGGTTATCATTCCGTGATGGAAGCAGTAACCATTCCACAAGTTAATGAAATGTGTGTCATACTTCCTGGTGCGTTTTGCTCTTATTTCTTTTTTGACTTGGGTAAATCCTGCGCCCAACCACCAGAAAACATTAAAAGTCCCAAATATGTGTCATCCAAGACACCACGATAAATATAAAACAATTTTTAAGCAAAATTAGAATCATCAATGTGATTGATAGGAACCAACCAACTAACCTGTGAACCAAATAACATGTGTTTTCTATGACGTGCCCAAGATCGACTCAGTAACTACATTATTTTATTTTTTATATAACAGCTAACATACAAAAGCCAAACAGGAGCTGCACCAAAACCGCAGCCATTACCGTCCTATGAAGAGAGTGCAAGTGTCTGAATGCAGCACTCCCCTTGTAGATGAACAGCCAGAATAAGCATGGAAGCAGAGAGCCCAAAGTTTAGAATCATTAAATCTTTGGCTATGGATATTAAAATAGAAGTTTGAGGAAAAATGTCAGGGAATTCGTTTTTGCCAACTCTGTGACATTGTGTACTGTTCTTTATATGTACAGGTAAAATTATTGCCTTCATTATCATTAGTCTCCCACTCTGTTTTTCATGATTTTTAGTCTATCAGATTACCTCTGGTTTCAATGCACTCGTGGCCTCACACAAGTCAAATGCATGAGGCTTAATACAATCTGGCTTAATACTTTGATGCCTAGAGCACCAGCTAGTCTGAGACAACAACTAAAGTGAAGAAAAGCAGAAGAAAAAGTGATGTTGTCGGGGTGGAGCCATGTTTGGAAGGGGAAGCAGCCACTCCATTGGAACACCTACGTTTGAGGACATGGGACCGGTGGAAGCGGTGGAGGAGGTGGTGGGGGTGGGGGCGGTCAGCCACTGAGGGACGCTACGCAGTGCGGTCACCGTCTCCACCTTGACCTGGCCGCCCAGGGTCTGAGTCCCGGGCCGGGTCAGGTAGTCCCTGGCCGTGCTTCCTCCCGCTCCCCGGGCCAGGTAGTCCGTCCTGGACCCTGACTGTGAGTCCAGGTGTTCCATGGCAGTGAACCGGGATGCCCCTCTCCCTGGCTTTGTGGTGTCCGTGGCGATAGGGTCATTGTTGCAGTCATCGATGGTGATGACCTCGCAGCTCCCGGCGCCTCCCTGCGCCGTGGAACTCCTCTTGATCGTGGTGGCCTGAAATTCAATCGGTTCCTCCATTAATCTTTTTCTCGTCTTTTTTTGTTACTTAGGAATACGTTTGACATTAGAGACGCATATGCAAGATCCAAGGTGTCTGACCATGCTAAGCTAGGAAATGCACATTTTGTTTACATTTGTTTGGGATTGTATCTGTGCCATGTAACTATCTGTTTCAGGTTCAGGTTCAGCTTCAGTTTGGGTATAGCAGGATAGGTTTTTAGGTACCTGCTGAGTTTTGGTCTCTCCACCGCTGCTACAGTGCCTCCGGTGGCCTAGACCATTGCTATGAGCAGGCTTAATGTTCGCAGTGGATTTGCCCGTAGCATCCACCAACAGTTTGCTGGGGATGCACTCCTTGACTTTGACACGGGACACAGTAGAGGACGCTACTGAGGAGGAGGATGAGAACTGATATGCTCCCTGCTCGCCTCCCTTTCCTTCTTGTTCGTAGCGTTTGGTCTCCTCAACGATTCTCTCCAGTACAAGGAATGTGTCTTCCGTCTGCCCGGTCTCCTTAACAACACGCTCCACCACTTCCTGCTGGTAGCCCATGGTTCTAGAAGGAAAACAGAATAATTTAGTGACACAAGCCCAGAGACAACCAATCACACAGGGAAAATCGTTTTTTATTATTTTGGCCTCAACTTTTCCTTCTCTATACAATATAACAAGAAACTTACGTCTTTAGAGTCTGAGCATGACATTACAATCTAATAAACACTCAATAACACCTGAAGAAATTGACGAGGCAGCGGAGGTTGGTTTCCGGGCTGACAGCCTCTCCATCGTCCAGCGCGCCGTCGCTGTGGTCCAGAATGATGGGGCCCGCGATGGTGTTGGCTTTGGACGAGGACAACGAGCAGAGCGAAGACGAGAACGAGGCTGCGGGCGTTTTGGATCTGCAGCTGCCGGTCAGGCGGCTCTCTCTCTCCCTCCAATCCCGCGCCCTCTCTCTGTCCCTCCTCTCTTGCTCCATTTCCCTCTCCCTCTCCAGCGACTCCTCGCAGCGCTCCAGGGAGTACTGTCTCTTTGTATCGCGGGTCTCGCTCTCGGAGGAGCGCCGCTTGTGAGAGGGCCGAACGCCGTTCAGATGCACTGCCTCGAATCCCAGGCTTATCCCGCCCCCTGCTTTACCATCACTGCCTGATGCAGGTCCAGCCCCGGCTCCCTTCTCCTCAAAGCTGGTGTCCAGGATGCGGTTGGAGAGCTCCGTCACAGGTGTGCTGCTCTGAGAGCGGTCCTGCTCGGCATCAGCCAGGCTGGCAGGCGGTCCCTGGTTGGCAGACGCCTGTGTATGGGCCGGAAAAAAGCAAAAGAACACAACACATGAACTCAAGAGTATTACATTAACCACCAGGTAAATATGGTTGGGGTAATGTAGACACAACCCAAGGACACTGTCCATGTAGATCTGATATGACACCAACCAGGGAAGAACCAGGGTTTGTGCTGGAGGGGCTCTGGGCCAGCCCCAGCAGCTCTTCCTTCAGGGCACTGGGCAGCAGAAGCAGCTCCATGGTGTACTTGTCATCCCTCTCCTCCACGAAGGCCTTGAACGCTCGCTTCACGGCTGGCTCCCTCTCACCGGGCAGGCTTCGCTTCTCCTAGACACCAGGCACGAAAAATGACATGTTTTGAGTACATTTGCTTTTCAAAATAGGATTTAGGAATATTCTAGAAGAAGTTGATTGTGTTCAACGGATCTTGACAAACAGTGGATATCCTGAGAGCTTGTTTCTGAATTGAATCATGCTTCTGCAACAGCCAGCAAATAAATTGGCTTTTATCCAAAGTGAATGCAGATACAAATTGCTAAGGAGAAGGTAGAAATGGGCTCAAGGATTACCTAGAAGTTAGTTGTTTTTTTTCAAAGCAGGAACAGAGATCTGATTTAGGGCTACGAACATTCAGTGAGCTACATCATTCTGCCCACCTGAAACAGCGCCACAAACTGTTGCACTCTGCTCTGGGCCATCACCACGGGCTCAGCACGACCCAGAAGTCGCAGGTGGCCTGGTTCGGGCACAAGGACCTCCGCGCTGGTGTCCCGCAGAAGCCTGTCGAGAAAGAGTCCGCGGGCACCGGCGAAGATGCAGTGCATGTCCACCGGGTATCGCTCTACCTCCTGCAGCTCTGGGTCACACAGGCCCCTCACATACTCCTGCGCCGGACAGAAAAATAACATTAGCTAGTTCACTGGTGCCTTACTACCATGCCAACTTAGGACATAGAACCAGGTTTTATTTCCCTTGATAGTGCCCCTTCTACCTACCATAACCCTACTCATCCTGAAATAGGAATTCTTCATTTGTGTTCTGTCTGAAAGTTATTATTATTATTTTTTATCCCTTAGATGTATGGAGGTTTAGGTTTGTCAAAGTGTGGCAAATATTTTGTTGAATAAAGGGAAACGTGGTTGAGTGTTCAACTATCAGATTTAAAATAGCATTAAGAGCCATGTTGAACATACCAGAATTGATTCAGGGAAACTTTGGACTTAAAAATAGATCTATCATTCTCACATGTGTGACACCACTGTGGCATGAAGTGTCAACTTTACTATGTACAATTGAGCCAATGATGACTCACAAGAACTAGAGAGAAAGAGAATTAGAGAGATCCAGAGATAGGGAGAGAATTGAAACTAAATATAAATGTTTCGGTACACCTTGCACAACAAAATTAAAGGACTTGGTTTTTCCATTATCACACTCTCCTGGAATTGCCAATAGGGGTTGTACATCGTGACGTCGCATCAGAATTACCGCCACCATTAGGGAAGCATAGGCGCATAAGAATGTTATTAGTAGTAATGGTCATTATTTAGTAATTAGTGAGTGTGTAATTAGTTGAAAGTGAATGGGGCAAAACCGCTAAAATCAACCACTCCAAACCTGAACACCTGGGAGTTGTCAAATTAAATAGCCATATCTAGACCGTAAGGAGGTCTCCAAAACGTTTTGTACCGCTATGACTATAGGGGGCATTATAACTCATGGTCAAACTTAATGGCCTTGCCCCTCACCCCGTTTTAAAGATTTGACATGCCAAATCTTTTTGCCTCAAGGATCCATAAGGCCCGTCGTGATTGATTTTGCTGTACCTTTAAAGTTTTGGAAAACCTTTGGCTTTTCTGACCCGTAAACCCAAACATTTGGAACACATGCACCCTAATAATGCCCGACCTAAAAGGCATTTTTATTTTGTAAAAAATTGCCGATTTATGAGCGATTTATGCTCAAACATAATTATGCAAATGAGCTGCCAAAAGAAAAGTACCTCTTTGGCGACAGGGGGCGCTATAACTCGCAATCAAAGAAAAACGATCAGCCCCATTATTCTACTATCACAAGTCCGCTTCAAAGCGGCCCATGGACGGCAAATGTTTGACATTAGCCTTGCTAGCATTTGCATGTTAGCATGCTCGCGGAATATTGCGCACACAAGTTTGCACGAGCAACCACACGCATTTTCTTTAGAAAATGCAGATGCGGCAACATGTCTAGTTTATTTTGAAATTATTTGTCATTATGAGGAGGCGTTGTGTTTGAAACTGCCACAGCGAAATATGGCAATACAAAGTTGTGATTAGTCAAGGCTACGGTATATTTACGTTTATTTAGGATTTAACATTACTACAACTCTCTCAAGGCATCCCACAAATGGTGGAGTAGCACCAACAACAAATCCCATGATGCATTGTGTTCATCATGGTATTTGTACAAGCCCTATACCCAATTAAGCTATAAAGTTTGATAGTCTACTTTCATACATATTCCTACTTTTATATTTCCACCATTATGGAGTTAGTGGAGGCGTTAGTGTCACATGACTGTTGAAAGTGAGGTTTCAAAATACATGGGTTTTAGAATGCTTGCTGACAGATATTTTGTAATGTATTATGCAACACTATATGGAAGCTCTCAGGCCACTGAGGTTGTAACTGTATAACATACAAGTCAGATGTGAAAAAGGTGGACTTTTTAAAACTGGGCTAGGGTTAGACTGTGTGACTGAGTGTGCATTCGGGGTTGACTGTCAAAGCATCACGCCCGCCCTAAAGCAGATGATAACATGTGAATCACCCCCATATATACCACTTTGTTTGCACACTCAAAGAGCCCATAACAAGGTAATCAGGTTGTTGACGGAATAACCCTTGTGTAGTTACTAGGCCTAGTCATTGGAGAGAACCATCAAAAGCCTGATGCCGTTCTTTATTGAATAATGGCTGTTGTGTGTATGGCGTTCAGAAGACAAGTCAATTGGCAACACACCTGTGAACTACAAATAAGAAATGCAACTATCTCTCACGCACCTACACACAGGTGATTTGATGACTGGGTATTTGGCCTTCTCAATACGAACAGCTCAATGCTAAAATACAACATCGAACGACATGTACACGAGTAAATGGATTTATGTATTTCACTTACTTTTGCCTTTGACACGTCGTCTCTGTTTCCTTTAAGTTGCAACCAAATCTGACGTGATGTCTTGTTGCCATGCGATTGTCCAGTGCGGTCCAGGAGACCTATAATAGTGAAAGCTACCTTGAAAACTTGTTCGACTCGGGCCTTGGCACATTTGAGCTCCTCTTGTTTGTCTTCCAGGACTGTAAACTCGTCGAGCGTGGGGGGTTCCTGTTGTCGGTGGCTGCCCGCTGCAGAGAGCCTGCTCGTCGGCTGATCTGAACAGTTTAGCTCGGTGACTCGTTTCATACCGAGGAGGGGCCGCGTTGTTGACATTCTGTTTTTAAATATTCCTGTCGCTGTTCACAACGACCGTTTATTACTTTGTCCATTCGTCGCCATGCGAGAAAGCTGTCCTCTAAGTTGATCTCACCCTGTACTCCTTTGAGTTTGGTTCTTTAATTAAGCCACTGTATTTATATTTGAGGATTTAAGCTAACGCGGTTATGGAGAAGCCCCGTGCGACGTATCCGGAAAATCCCCGTGATGACGCCATCAAAAGACGACGCATGTTTTTTTTAAATCATTATTTACGAAAGCTTGTTATCGCTGTGAATTCTTTGTACAAAAGGCAGTGGACAAATATGTTGCATGAATAGGGCATGATGATATGGCATAATTATGATTTGCCTTATTCAAATCGAATTCTCTAAAAATATAACTAGTACAACAGTAATGGTACGGCCACACCAAACGCGTTACTCGCGTAAAGGTATCCAACGCGTGTAACGCGCCCAACCTGCCGCTTGATCATTGTGTGTCACAAAAATGGTTCAACGCGCCTAACGCGCCGTTCAATTTTTTGAACTCTGCGCGTTGGTGCGTTGGGCGCGTTATTTAGGTGCGTCAACGCGTTTAACGCACCTAACGCGCCGCTTTAACGCGTGTGACGCATCTACGCGCCTAAACCAATGGTTCCCTATGCAAAAATGCCGATTTTCGACACCCCTAACTCGAGTAACGCGTTTGGTCTGGCCGTACCATAAAGGTACGGCCAGACCAAACGCGTTACACGCGTTGGATAACGCGTGTAACGCGCCTAACCTGCCGCTTGATCATTGTGTGTCACAAAAATGGTTCAACGCGCCTAACGCGCCAAACTACCAGTTTGTCTTCCATGTTCTTTCTGCTTCTGTGCGTCCTCCGCATGGTCCTCCTCTCTCCCAGTGACGTCGGGTCAAGCTCAACGCTGATTGGCTATCGCGGCTAAGCGTCACGCGTAGGAGCGTTAAAAGTTCAATTTTTTGAACTCCGCGCGTTGGTGCGTTGGGCACGTTGGTGCGTTGGGCGCGTTATTTAGGTGCGTCGTGTGTCAACGCGTCTAACGCACCTCACGCGCCGCTTTAACGTGTGTAACGCATCTACGCGCCTAAACCAATGGTTCCCTATGCAAAAATGCCGATTTTCGACACCCCTAACGCGAGTAACGCGTTTGGTGTGGCCGTACCTTAATACTTTAATTATTTAAGAATTATCAATTTTATTTTCTAAAACTTTCTTCAATGTCCAAAACAACATTCGTTTAGTGATGTTTAGTTCGTACCGCTGACACAATCTCATCCTCTTATCTTATCTGTAATTCTTTCATTTTGAATCATACTTTTGGATGATGTTGATGTTGCTGAATTTGGTTTAATGTAATGCCATGTAGCCTAATATAAAAAAGTTTGGAATCCAATTTTTTGATATTAAGTTAGCATTTCGGTTTTTTTCATAGAACCATTGCGCACAGTGTTCGTGTGTACACACACACACACACACACACACACACACACACACACACACACACACACACACACACACACACACACACACACACACACACA
>OMKX01100910.1:0-12072 GCA_900302425.1 Brosme brosme
CCCAGAGTTTCCCAAGAATGCAATGTAGGTACAAACACAACAAGTGCAAACAGTTACAGTGTAACAAGTGCAAACAGGGGTTCTGCATTGAAAATTACAGTTAAAACAAAAAGTCAACGTTTTGGGGGGCGGACCAGGCGGCCACAGCGGCTGCGCCTAACAGGTGGAAGTTCAGGTTTCAGGGGTTCCGGAGCTGGGGCAAGGGAGGGGGCTGAAATGCCAGGAGCCACAGCAGGAGGACGCCCCCGCCGTGGAGGCTGTGCCAGCTGAGGCGGTTCGCCGAGGTCCACGTGAGCAGGTTTGAGACGGTCTATCGCCACCCGCTCTGACCTGCCCCCCACGTCCAACAAAAAGTTCTTGGGCCCCGCCTCCAGGACACGAAAAGGCCCATCGTAAGGGGCCTGCAATGGAGCCCGATGGCTGTCGTGACGTATGAAGACATACTTGGCGGTTGGCAACGCCTTGGGTACGTAGCACTGGGGGAGGCCGTGGCGGGACGTTGGTATGGGGGCAAAAGCTTCAGCTATGCCCCGTGCTTGAACACGATGAGAAACCACTGACCATGGAGTCGTAGCGTCTGGAAGAAACTCCCCCGGAACACGCAGAGGCTGGCCATAAACCAGTTCAGCTGCCGAGGCCTGAAGATCTTCCTTTGGTGCCGAGCGAAGGCCGAGCATGACCCATGGAAGGCGGTCAACCCAGTCACTGCCTGTCAGGCTGGCTTTGAGGGCAGCTTTCATGTCCCGGTGGAAACGCTCACACAGTCCATTGCTCTGTGGATTGTATGCCGTGGTCCGGTGGACCTTCACCCCCAGGCCCTCGGCGACCGCAGTCCAGAGCTCCGAGGTGAACTGCGGGCCTCGGTCTGAGGAGAGGTCAGAAGGTGTGCCAAAACGGGCCACCCAGGACGCTATAAACGCTCGGGCCACCTCAGCTGATGTCGTAGAGGACAAAGGAATGGCTTCTGGCCACCGGGTGGTTCTGTCCACCATGGTGAGGAGGTAGGAGTACCCACGTGAGGGGGGGAGGGGGCCCACAAGGTCCACATTGACGTGGTCGAACCGCCTCTCTGGCACCACGAAGGTCGCCAAAGGGGCCTTGGTGTGGCGAGTAACTTTGGCACGCTGGCACGACATGCAGGAGGCCGCCCAAGTCCTTACGTCTCTCCGCAGGCCAGGCCAGACGAACTTAGCCCCAACCAGCTTGGTAGAGGCTTTCACCCCTGGGTGGGAAAGGCTGTGAATGGTGTCAAAAACCCTGCGCCTCCAGGCAGCAGGCACCAAAGGGCGAGGTTGGCCAGTTGAGACGTCGCAGAGGAGTGTAGCGTTGGCAGCGTCAAACACTACCTCTTCCACACGCAGCGCTGTGGGGCCCGTTCGAAAACTCTGAACTTCAGAGTCCGCGACTTGGTCCACTGCCATTACAGCGTAGTCCAGACCCAAATGGACGGACCCTGCAACTGCCCGAGAAAGGCAGTCAGCGACTACGTTGTCCTTCCCCGCCACGTGCTGGATGTCGGTGGTGTACTCCGAGATGGCCGACAGTTGACGTTGCTGCCGACCCGACCACGGCTCTGTCGACTTGGCCATGGCGAATGTCAGTGGCTTGTGGTCGACGAACGCCGTGAACTGTCGGCCTTCCAACAGGAACCTGAAATGACGGGTGGCGAGGAAAAGACCCAGGAGCTCCCTGTCGAAAGTGCTGTATTTCCTCTCGTTGTCCCGGAGTTTCCTGCTGAAAAAGGCCAGCGGCTGCCACGCTCCGCCCACCCACTGCTCACACACCGCTCCAACGGCGTAGTCTGAGGCGTCTGTCGTGAGGGCCACTGGGGCTGTGGGCGACGGGTGCGTCAGCAGGGTGGCGTTGGCCAGGGCAGCTTTGGTAGCCTCGAACGCCTGAGTCATGCCTGCGGACCAGTCAACATTGTCCTTAGGCCCTTTGCCCCGTAGGGCTTCATACAGAGGCCGCATCAGGTGAGCACCACGGGGGAGGTGCCGGTTATAAAAATTCACCATCCCCAAAAACTCCTGCAGGGGCCTAACTGTGCTGGGGCGCGGGAACTTGACAATGGCCTCCACTTTGGCAGGGAGGGGAACAACACCCTGTGGAGTTACGTGGTGGCCGAGGAAGGTGATGGACGACCGGCCAAACTCACACTTGGCTGGGTTTATGATGAGGCCGTGTTCCTTTAAACGCTCGAACAGCAGGTGGAGGTGCGTCAGGTGGTCCTCCGCTGACGTGCTGGCTACCAGGATGTCGTCCAGGTAAATGAACAAAAACGGCAGGTCGCGTAACACACTGTCCATCAGGCGCTGAAACGTCTGCGCCGCCCCTTTAAGGCCGAAAGGCATCCGTAAGAATTCAAAAAGGCCAAAGGGTGTGATGACCGCTGTTTTGGGCACGTCCTGCGGGTTAACTGGCACCTGGTGATAGCCACGCACCAGGTCCACCTTGGAGAAGATGGTGGCGCCTGCCAGGTGGGCCGAGAAGTCCTGTATGTGCGGCACCGGGTATCGGTCGGGGGCGGTAGCGTTGTTCAGGCGACGGAAATCACCACAGGGGCGCCAGCTGCCGTCAGCCTTGGTTACCATGTGCAAAGGGGAGGCCCACTGGCTTTTCGACCGGCGCACTATGCCGAGGCGCTCCATAGTGGTAAATTCCTCCTTCGCAATGGCGAGCTTGGCTGAGTCCAGGCGCCGAGCCCGAGCGTAGACTGGGGGGCCCGTAGTGGCGATGTGGTGTTCCACGCCATGTTTAGCCACGGCCGATGAGAACGTGGGCGTGGTGAGCTCAGGAAACTCTGCGAGCAGACGTTGATACGGATCCCCAGTGGCCAGCGTGTTCGACAGGCAGAGCCCCCCTACCCCTCCAAGCGTGCAGGGGTATGAAGCGAAGGAGAGAGCATCAATCAGGCGGCAGTCTGTTACATCCACCAGCAGCCTGAATGCGCAGAGGAAATCTGCTCCAAGCAATGGCGTAGACACGGCGGCGATGACAAAATCCCAGCTGAAACGTCGCCCGCTGAAACACACCTCTACACACCTCGTGCTATAGGTGCGTATAGGCGTGCCGTTGGCAGCGTCCATGCGGGGGCCGTGTCCGTCAGCCAGGGTGTCTGCCGGTCGCGCTGGTAGGATGCTGCGCTGGGCACCCGAATCGACCAACAGCCGGCGGCCCGACAAGGTGTCGGTGATGAACAGCAGCTTGGAGTCGTGGCCCGCGCCCATGGCTGCTATTGAGCGCCGGCCCTGGCGTTTCCCCGGACCCGGAAACTGCACGGCTGACGACACTGCTTTGCCTTCACTCCAAACCTGCTGTGGTAATAGCACAAGCCATCATCACGCTGTCGGCGGGCCGCCACTGCAGCTGCTGTCTCAGGTGCGTCGTCAGGAAATGGAGGCGACGCCACAATGTGTGCGTGTGTGTGTGTGGGTAGCAGAGCATGCACAAACTGCTGCCGATTCGCTAGGAAAACTCTGTCTGCCTCTGCAGCCAGAGCACGGTAGTCTTTGGAGGAAGAGAGTGGAGAACTGGCCAGCGCAGTGCGCACGGGTGCTGGCAGTTGGCGCAAAAAAATGTGTGTGAACAAAAAAGCTGGGTCCGCCGTGCCCATCACAGCCAACATTTTCTCCATTAAATCAGATGGTTTGTTGTCACCCAGGCCGTTCAGCGACAACAACCGATCCGCCTTCTCCAGTTCAGAGAGTTCATACAGTCCAAGCAAGAACTTCTTAAGGGCCCTGTACTTGCCTACAGTAGGAGGAGCCTCCAACAGCATCATAGCCCTGGCCGTCGTAGAGGCATCCAACGCTGCTACCACGTGGCAGTACCTGGTGAAGTCCTGCGTTATTCCTCGCAGTTGGAACTGGGCTTCTATATGTTGAAACCATGCCCGTGGGTTTTGTTGCCAGAACTCGGGCAACTTGACGGTCGCAGCATAAACCGCGCCTGCATTAGCTGTATCGACCAACGCCTGTACGGGCGCTGTGGGAGCACTTACGTCGTCGTCGCTAGACATGGTGGTAGTTTTACTCACGTCGCGGGTCACCAGTGTGGGAATTAATAAGTATGACAGTAGACAGTGTCTGGCGGAGTCAACTTAGCTTTCCACTATTATTTATTTGCGAACTACACACCGTGAATTAGCATGGTCATAAGCAAAGCCGAACGACAGGAAGTAAACCACTAACTCTTCAACTTACGTTAGTCATAACAGTACTGAACACTACTGCCACCCAGTGGCATCTTGACCTTAGGGAAACTCGCTCCTAGCATACTACATTAGTGTGTCACCACACCTTACTCTTTCTGGTTATATAAGGTTAAAATACATATTTTGACTTATACTTTAGAAATTTAACTAAGAAGGGCTACTAAATGTACTATATACTAATATATACTAACAGAATTTCTTCTCATATATCGTGATATAATATAGATATCGTACTGACAGTGGAAAATATGATATGAATTTTAGCTCATATCGCCCACCCCTACTCCACATGTTTAAAGGGTTGGTGTGCGGAGCACGTTGACCCCCTGTTATTGACCATCAGAACCAAGATAGCCACAGGGTCACCGGGTAAAACTTAGCCAACATGCTGAGCCTCCTTCAATGGCATTTACCACATCTAGCAGCCAAACTAACTGCAGTCAAATACATATGCAAGGATGTGTGGATCGTGTGATAGTACTTAATTGTGTAGCATCTGCAGTAGCTGCTATCACTGCTGTATACGGGGAATGGGTTAGCCTAGCAATTGTCAGTACTTACACTTGGTTCTATGAACATCTTTACTGTACCGACAGCGATATATTGTTTCACTTCTCATGACAAATGTACTTATTGTAAGTCGCTTTGGATAAAAGCGTCTGCTAAATGCCCTAAATGTAAAAATGTAAATGGATCTGTTCCAACAAACTGTCCTCATTGGTTGATCCATACTTGAAACTGAGTATGACTAATCAATGAGGGAATTTGGGTCAGTGTGTACGATCAGAGTTTACGCTAGCCATTATTTGACCGGCCAACATGGCCGATAAGATCCTGATTTACCGACCAAATGCATTGGGTTGTAACACAAATATTGCATACTGGTATAAATATATACTGGTATAGCACCCAACCCTAATATTATGTTTAATATTTTTATGCCCATCTCTAGCATTCAAGGATTTCATACACATCTTTGGCATTCAAGGTCCTTAGATCTACTGAAAAGTTTGTCACATGATGCCATCCGAGTTTAAGAGGCTGTCCTCTTGTTTCCTAGCTTCGGGAGCCATTTATGCATGCCTATTAACTTAGTATTTTCTGCCTGAGATCACTGGAAAAATTCATTGGGTTTATATTCCAGGATACATTAGCCTAGAGGACACAATAAGAGTTTTATGGTGGCTAGAAAGGCCCTTATAACTAGTACTGTGATGGACTAATGAGAAATTAGCTGTGCAAGATGACTTGGTGCTGAGTT
The DNA here is from genome assembly GCA_900302425.1 of Brosme brosme. Classification (NCBI taxonomy): domain Eukaryota; kingdom Metazoa; phylum Chordata; class Actinopteri; order Gadiformes; family Lotidae; genus Brosme; species Brosme brosme. The sequence continues at coordinate 5,475 of OMKX01100910.1, forward strand.
ATGGCTAGTTAATGCTCCCTTGCCAACTAGGAGTATTAGCCTAACGACACAATTAAATTAAATTGCTTTCCCCTTCCTTGCAACAACAAACAATATAGCGGCCATGTGTTTTGTGTAAGGCTGATGTTCTGCTAAGGCAGGGTTGTATAAAGTAAGAGTCAAATGTGGAAAATCTCCAAATTTGACTCCCTGCACGTAATTGCTTGCATTGCTCATTGCAGTGATTTCATTGAATTTGGCTCAAAAGCACCACAACTTGACGCAAACAGTTTATGTTCAGTGGGGCTTGGCCAATACAGTGCTGTCGCTGCTCAGTTGAGGCGGAGGTCCTGCTGTGCACAGTTGCATAGAATGGAGTAGTTAGGAGAGCGTAAGTGTTGCACGGCGGAAGTATGGGTTGTTGTATTTATACTTTTTTTTTGCTATTGCATATTTTTGATATATTGTGTTTGAAAAGCTTTTATTGTCTTTGGGTTTACTTGTGTTTTATTGAGTAGGCAAAGTTTATATAAAGTCTTTAAACGTACCTGTGGTGTCTGGCTCCTCCTTGGTTCATAGTGTTGCTCTCCACCTAATCGAAAAGAAACCTGTAGGTTTTCTTTATCCCCCAATCCCCTTACATAAGCATGCATCATTTATAGCTTAACACACAACAACAGATTGGGTATTCCACACCCTGGCAAGGGTTCAGTGGAAGGCTTAAGTTCTGCTAAGCCTACTGGCAAATTACACAGGTGCAGACTGATCAATATATTAAATTATGCAACTCTTTGTCTCATGAACTAGGCTGATTTTTACTTACTTACTGATTTTTTTACTTTAACAGAACGTTTTAAAAATAGTACACAATTGCTGTGCGTGCATTATATTTCTATACTAGTGCTGAGCTCGAATATATCGGATATATATGTAAGGGTGCAAATAGAATAATACAATACAACTTGAATTGAACCGCTTCAGAAATGTGAAGAAAAAATTATCAGTTGATTCAAAATGTGAATATGCGCACTACTACAGCCCTACAATATAATACAATACAATACCCTACAATACATAATTCCAATAGGCCTGGTAGATACTTATTTTATAATGGCTTGGATGTGTTTTTAGTCACTAGGTAGCATACTGTTACATATGTAGTATGATATGAAAAACCAAAAGTTAAATGTTACAGGTCAGCACTTTTCTCAAATGGAAGTATGGTTGCCTTGATCTGAAATGTATTTAGCTACAGGCATCACCATCACTATCAGTTGCTCTGCAGGTGGTCAGCACAATCCACACACGCACGCACGTGCGCACGAGCACCCACACACCTCCTTCTCAGTATATGTGTGATTTCTGGGAGGCTTTCATTTGTTTTGTTCGTTCTAAGAGATTATAACCTCAAAGCTGGGATCTTCATGGAAAGGTTGGCACATATGGAGTGTTGTTTTTGGGCACACTGCTGGACCTTTTTAAATATGAACCGGTGAAGATTACAATGTATTTTCGTGGACACTCTTGTTCAAAGCAGATTCTTATCAACATTCTTGTCATGTTTTTGTATCAATTATCATCCAATGTAATATTTTCTTGTAAAGAGAACACAAAGTTTAAACTCAGATTTAATGACTTACGAAAATAAGGTTTTGCTTGCACTATTTTTACATAAAATATTTAGTGAACCGCGACCAATAATTCACATGCTGCATAAAATGGGACCTCAGAAGGAGTTCAATATTTCCTCTTGAACATATGCATTAATGGCTGTAGGCCTATATATATTGTTCTCCTGTGTCTTTTTACAAAGACTTTTACAAAGGTGTTTTTTATTTTAAAGACGCAATGTGTACGATTTAGCACCTCCCGGTTAGTAAGCGGGAGACTTTCAGAATTCAGAAAGTTCAATAACAGTGTTCTGTCCAATCTAACTGGATGTGCAACGCTGATGCAAACTGACTGACTCAAACTAGCTCGTCTCGGTGGGTGGTGTGAGTGGGAGAGGTTTTGAAAAGTCTTGATAGTAAGGAGACATCCTCCCTGCAGGATTCTTGTAAACAAAGAGAGGTACGGGCTGGCCAGCATTTTTATTTGTAGAATATATCAGTTATAGAATGTTATTTTATTGATAACATGATTGAAATCGATCAGCATTGGCTACAGATATGTCCAGGTCCTTTTAAACTACAAGCTAGTTGACATTTTAAGTATTGCAACTTTAGGGCAATTAGTTGTCAACATGCTAGCTGATCTGAGGTCACCCTAACACAGATCTCCATTTACTCTCTAGTCTATCCATGTTGGATCAGCAATCTTTGCCCCACAGCAATCCTATGAAACCTCCCATACGGGACTGGAACTAAGCCACACTGAATAGTTTTGTTTATATTTTGTTGTCTTTGATATTGTGTCCCTCTCCACCACTCAGAAAGTGGTGTTAGTGGAGTGAGTGATTAGTTGTGATGCGGGGCGGTCGGCAAAGGTGGAACAGACTGGAAATGAGATGGGCTTATATTGGCCTGTTGTGGCAGGGTCTCCGGAATGGTGGATGAGTCTGTCACTCTCTGCTGCCGTCACCCCCTGAATCTGTCATTGTTCTGTCTTTATGACAATGAGATGTAACTGTGTTTCGGCGTATGGCCCTCAGCATGATACAAAATGTATTCTCTTGGCTATCTCTCACCTGGGACACGGTATCATCAGAAAGTGTTATTGTCTCATGGTCAGTCTGCTGAGTAACTGTGTAATTCATTGAAGACACAAGGGAGGGAGGCAACCAATGAGTGTTTGTGTAACCCTAACCCTCATTATCGATCAATCTTTATTTAGTCCATAAAAGGTCATAAATAATGGCAAATGCTAATCCCAAAGTCATGACGAATATCTGGTAGTCTAAGAATGTGTGTGACACAGATGAAGCAGGAGACAGGACCCTGTCATTCTGGACCATGTTGCCTTTTGGGAGCATTCACTTGAGGAAGGATGTCACATACAGCTACGTTCTTCTGACGGTACGTTTGGCTGTCTCAGCTCCTCTAGTCTCTTCGCTGATTTACGTGTGTGTGTGTGTGTGTGTGTGTGTGTGTGTGTGTGTGTGTGTGTGTGTGTGCGTGTGCGTGAGAGAAATTAACTAGTTAAAACCAGGCACATTCAAGGTCATCGATGTATGCCAAACTTTGTTCATTCATAACGTTTATAAAGTGGTGAACGTGCTGTGTGTGACTCATGTGGGAAATTAAATCCAACTGAACCGACTGGATGCTAGTAGTTTAGGGTTATTGTGGCAGCCCATATACACACAGCTTGAGTCATTCACCTTACAATACCACCTCCCTAGCCAAATCAGATTTTAAAACCCATTGCAAATCTTCCAGGAACGGATTTGTAAATAATTCAAATGCCCATCCAATTCGATGGGTAAGCCTTCTATTCAATTTACTTGTCTTGATACCAAAAGAAAAGGAAATGCATGCATTTTGAGATTATCTTTGGCATAATCTTGTTTGGTTGCGGAAATTTCTTCAACCAAAAATATATTCTCTTACTCCTATCGGTTAACATATTTGACACACGATTCTTCCCACAAGAGTGGGAAGAATAAAGAGAAGGAAAACGGAGCAAATATGAATTAGGGAACGTACAACGTGGGTTTTTTGGGGCCGATACCGATATTTTATGACTTGGGCTGCCACTGCAGATATTCTGTGCCAATGTTTTTTGTTTAAAACAAAGCAATTTATGCCAAATACAAAATTAAAGTTGCTTCATGGATACATAACTGCCATTGAATTGAAGATTTGAGAAAAAAAAGGTGGCGAGACCCAATAATCATTTTACTTTACTTTTAGACTAGGGGTGGGACAAAATATCGATACGGCGATATATTGTCGCCCTTCTTCGTCGGATACGAGAATCGATACGCTGGCACCAAATATCTTTATTTTATTTATTTTTTACATTTCTTTAATGCTTTATTATAGAGTGAGATAGACAGGAAGGTATGGTAGATACCTGTCAAAAGTGAAGGGGAAGGTTCTGTCAAACTGAAAAACTCCGTTTGGACCATGAATAAAGAAAGAAACCCAGCACTTTACCTTTTCTGACAATAAATTGATTTTCGCAGAATCGCTGTATCGTGATATCATCGGTAACCTGGGCCATGTATCGCGTATCGTATGGTGAGGTACCCTGTGATTCCCACCCCTATTATAGACCATGGATGTATTATAAGAAGGTGAAGACATAATTAAAAGCTGCGTGAGTTCAGTTCAGTGCCATTCTTATGATTGGAATTAAATACATTTTAACAGTCTGAAATATCAAGCCTCAATGACACATACAATGATTTCCCTACAGCCTAAATTCCTAGCTGCCTTTATGCTGAACATTAACCAACTACAGAAATATAACAAAAACTATAGTTATTGATTATGGTATGTTGGCAGATATATGGCATGAAAATGATCTTGTTGACACAAGAAAAAAATGTAGCTGGAAAAAAAAGTTCAACAAAGTGAGGAGAGACAATCACATTCCAGCAGTGCAGCAGTTGAATTCACATAAGCTATTGGGGCGTAACACATTATTTGTAATATCGGAGGTGGGTGACGTTCACAGGCCAATATCCAATATTGAATAAACCTCCAATATGGAGGTTGGTGGTTGGTTCTTTTGATAAATCAAAAGAACCATAGTATGTATACGAAATGAAAACGGAAAGGAGGAGAGAAAGGGAAAGGTGGGGAGAACTGTGTCTCCAGGTGATGGGGTTGAGGCTCATTGGAGCAGAGGGGGGGGGAGGGTTTGTCATGATTGATGAAAGAGATAAAGAGAAGAGGATGAAGGGCAGAGATGGCAAGAAATGGCAAAGAAAACTACAGAGAGGAAGAAATATCCATGGGGCCACTGGAGAGTAATGTTTTCCCCTTGAATCCCTGTGATAATCAGGTGTTGTACTTTCCTCTAGGATCTGAAGAAAGATTACAAAACAATACGCATCGCTCTCGCTCACACGCACACTCTCTGTGCAAACAATGTTGTTTATCCCCCTTCGGGTGGTGTGTGTGTGTGTGTGTGTGTGTTTGTGTGATGCTAATGCTAATGCATGCCACCCATGTACTTTGTGTGTGTTTGTGTGTGTGTGTGTGTGTGTAGGTTGTGTTGTGTTTACTGTTGCTAAAACCATGTGAGAATATACACATTGTTAATTAGTATGCATACATTAATTAATCACATCATAGGCCTGATTCTTTCCCAATTATTTTACCTTGGCAACCTTGTAGATATGATCAGCATGGTGCTGGTCTTATGCATGTACAGCAAGCATGTACAGCAAGCTATCTCTCGCTCCCTCTCCAGTTGGGACTCCTCTCTGCTTGAGTGGGTTGCGTTTTATTAGCGTGGTTGCAAAGCAAGCCACACTATTGTTATCATGTGTATTATAATTATTATTATTATTATTCATCCGCCTGATTTTTGGTAATTATCTCCTCCTACAGTCTCCTCCTACAGTCCTTTGCAATGGAGCCCATTGCAAAGAATTGCACATATCGGTACAGTGCACTATTCCTCCGATTTATTTTTAATATGATTATGCAAATGAGCTGCCGCTATTCAACCAATCCCAAGTCTGCTTCACAGATCCCCAGAGGCCTAACATCTGGTGTGCCCATCAAGGACCTCCCCCTTAGCTAATGGAAAGTTTTGTTTTGATAGCTAACAAAATGACGTCACAGGGTCAATTTCAAATTTCCACTGTTGCAGGTGCTCACAAGCTACTTTTTATAATGGGGAAAAACGCTGACTTCAACCATTCCGAAGGCGAACAACTCAGGTTTGTCAAAGTTGGTACATGTATAGAACCGGGCGAAAGCAGGCCTCTGAAAAGTAAAGTACCGCTTCGGTGACGGGGGGCGCCATAACTCACAATCAAACAAAAACGATCAGCCCCATTGGTCAGTCAATCGCAAGTCCGCTTCAAAGCGGCCCAGGGACTCGAAACTCGGCGTGCTCGCTCATTAGCCTCGGTGGCATTAGCATGTCAGCATGGTCACGGAATACCACACGCATTTTCTTTAGAAAATGCACGTGCGGCGACATGTCTAGTGGTGTCCGTTTGTAGTTGAACTCTGGTGCCTGCTGCTGTTAGCCCTTCAGCTACCACTACTGCTTGTGGTGTTGATTTATGTCAAATCAATGACATATTCCCTTGTGCAGGGGCGCAACTACCTACTTTCTGGGGGGTATGCAGACACATAGCAGGCGCCCCCCCCCCCCGACCAAAACACTTTCTTTCTTTTTCTTTCGGAGTACAGTAACCAATCCCGCTCCACTTCCTCTCCATTTGACAGTACACGAAAACAGTATGCTTTGGCAAAACACCTTTTACTCTTATCTGATCTTGGATATGGCCCATCAGGACTTTCTGTGGGCCATTCTCAACCATGTACTGCCTCAATGAGTCCCCCATTACGTGTGGGGAAAGCCATTCAGATGGATCTTCGAGTAAGGCCTTGCCCTAGCCCTCTCCTCTGCACCTCTCTGTTCCTGTTCCTCTTCATCGTCATCTGGACCTCTGTTCCTCTCCCTCATCTTCACCTCTCTGTTCAACATTCTC
>OMKX01100911.1:0-13031 GCA_900302425.1 Brosme brosme
GAGATGAAAACGTGCTTCCTTTTGAACATAGGAAAAGACAGCGCTGTTTAAAATGAATTTGAATCCACCTTTCCTAACCGACGTCGTTGCGCGACGGCGAGTATTTCTGACGTAAGTCTCTAGCGTGAAACTACTTTTTCCCGAAGATGGACTACAACAAGCGCTCTTTCGATCCATGCGTTCTTCGCGTAGAGTCGGTAAACTTCGTCGGTGGCATATTGCTTTAAATATTGCCGCCGTAAAGGATTATGGGATACCACTATCTCCTTTCCTTTCGTAAAGGTTGCTCAGGAGTAACCTATGCTAAAGGAGGGTTAAAGGAGGGTTAAAGGAAGCATCGAGGCTCCTTTCCTATGCATTTTTAGAATTCGAAGCACCTTTCCTCCAAGTACTTCCGGGTCATCTCGTTAGGAAAGGAAATTTCCTATGCAAAAAAGAGAATTCGTAGAGGCCCCAGGTTTAACCTGTGCACACTGATTACTCAATGTGCAACAGGTGTGCAGCGTCACCCAGCCCGAGAGTCCAATCAGACTTGGAGTGTCCCAGAGAGCCCCAGAGTCCAAAAATGCCGTCTTTCACGCTAAACTAATCTTAAATTGGATTTGCATAAAATAATGCAATTATATCCGCCCAGTCAGTACAACCTTCGGCTGCAATTACAGCTGTGTTATTTCGACAAGTCTCAATGCAATTTTCTTCCTGAGGAATGAAGTCAGGTTGGATGCAGTCATTTTGAATTGTTGCCACATACTCTCAATTTGATTCAGGTCTAGGCGTTAGCTGGGCCATTCTACAGCATTCAGGTTTTTAAACTAATCCAGCGGAGCATCGGCTGTGGTGATAAAACTCAACATTTTATCACCACCGCAACACCATGCCTCCATCATAACAGCGGCAGTGGCTCAGAAGGTAGAGCGGGTTGACTTTTAACCGGAAGGTTGCTAGTTCGATCCCCGGCTCCTCCTAGCTGAGTGTCGAGGAGGTCTCCCTGAGCAAGACACCTAGCCCTAATTGCTCCTGATGAGCTGGCTGTCACCTTGCATGGTTGATACCGCTGTCAGTGTGTATGAATGGGTGAATGGTAGGCAATACTCGTAAAGCGCTTTCAGTGGCCACTGGTTAGAAAAGCGCTACATAAATGTAGTCCATTTACCATAACACCTACTGTTGTCCCATTGGAGCCAGTGGCAGTCATATTCTTTGTGGTAAAAACTTTTAAAGGCATTTATTTACATTTTCAATCCAACTTTCCAGGAGTCGTTTTAAAGATTGTTTGAATAGTATCTCGGTGAAAATGATGCTGTTTGCCTACTCTAACAAAAGCATTTTAGAAAAAGGTGAATTGGTTTTGGGATTAATTATGTGAAAATGGCCTTCTTTATGGACCTCAAAAGACAGTTGCACCAGAGCAGGGACTTTTTCTTCTAGTTATGTAGGCTATTAAAGGGACACTTCACCGATTCAGAACCGGAATTCTATCTTTGTTAACATTAATGTTCAATTTTAATTAACATTGAACACACGCATACAAAGTAAATGGATTTCAGGAGACCTTTGACTAATCACTCAGCGAAGCAGAATGGCCAGTGAATGCAGCACACAGGATTAACAACACCTTGAGCCTAATGGCTCAAGGCTAATGACTCCTAACCTACAAAGGGTGAGAGACAATAGTACAAGCATTTGCTAAATAAAAGCATGTACGCTTTTCAATTTGCAATTGTTTCCCTCTTGGTCAAGTCAAACACAGGCCTTTCCTGGATGAGACTTTATTTCAGTAGTTCTCAAACAGAGAGGCTGTTTCAGGAGCTGTACTCTGTGTCGATGCACACGTAGAACATACAGGGGACAAGGCGAAGTCCCGACACGTCAGCTTACGACTTCGTTGCAAAAAAGTCAATGCAGACTAGCAGGTTTGAAACCGAGATGATGTGGCACTAATCAACTGGCTCTTATCATAGTGCTCCGTGTGCACATGACAAACGAGTAAACACACCTTGCACAACGTGTAACGTGATTCAGAGACTGATATGATTGTAACACAAGCAATTTAAAGCCTACAGTGTAAAGAGCCAGTTTGTGTGAAACTTCAAGGTCTACTGAACATTTGTGTTGAATTAAGCTTTTCAACCAATCTAGGCAAATAAGAAAATGTGGGTGGATTTGTGTTATAATGTTGACAATGCAGGAGATACTTAATTATGATCATTCAGCTATTAGTAGGCTGTGTATTTTTTTTAAACACAAGAATACACAGACTCATTATTTCCGGGCATGATATAGAGAGCATGGATAGAGAACATGCGTCATTCTGCCATTTGCAGATCGAATCCGCTCTCTTTATTAACCTCAAGCACTGCAGAGGCCCCTGTTTTACAGTTGGCATGGCAACAGCACGTGGAGCCTATTTTACCAATTTAACTGGACAAGAACGATATACATAATTCTCTCTTTCTCTCTCGCACGCACACACACACTCTCACTCATTAATACTAATTATTCAAAAAAACTGATTGGTCATAACCGGATGCCAACAGCAAATTAAATTTGTCTTGTCTCCGTGTTGTGTGGTCATGTCACTTAAGGAAGCCCTGGCATCTAAAATGAGATAGGAACTAGTTCCTCATGACTGGTGAGGTTCGGTGCTCTGTGTAGTAGTCTTGAAATGTACATTTAGGAAATGACCTGCATTGGTGTTGCTGTCATTGTTTTTATTGGCTCTATGGCTAATTTATACGAAATATGTATCTCCTTTCCATCGTTTTCGACCATATTCCCAATAAAAGGTCAGTTGGACAAAAGTTGTGTTGGCAATGTTATGCAAACATGACATTGCCCTTCTAATGAAACTGCCATTTGTTGCATTGAGGCCCAAGTTCTCCTTTTCTTCTTCTCTTTCTTGGTATTTGCACCTATTTTATTAGTACATTACCACCAACTCCAACTGGTCTGGGGTGTGGATCATTAGATTGACATGAACCTCAAAAATGAAATACAAAAAAAAATAATGTTTAATTAAATCAATAAATAAAAAATTGAACCAAATATGTGTATGTATATATATATATATATGCAAAATGTACATGTAGAGTGTGATTGAGCCCTGCATGTCGTATTCTTACCCAGGTTATAATTATTTACGATTCCTTCCCCAATACCTTCCAGCACAATCTATACAGATTTTGGATTCTGTATAGATGTCGACCTGTTTAACTACGTTCACATTACTCTTGCCAGATATTATTTTTTACAAGAATTTATGAAAGCCGTAGGCGTAGCTTAATTTTTGCTTAATGTCATCTGTAAATCAATGCTCTGCTAGGCCCATCTTCCTTGGAAGGAAAGCCATTCCCGATTATTGGACATGTTAAGTGATAGATTTCATTAATGTCGTTTCAAAGCACGGTTTTAATTATTATTTTTGCAAGATCCAGCTCAGTCCTGGATAAAATCCGCCATTGATATAACTAAAACAAAAGAAGCGAGCGAGCGTCACTGATTCACTTCCAGGTACCCTCAGCTGTGATCCAGTCACATTTCAACACGAACAGCTTGCGACCTGATAAATGCGCATGCGCACAGCAGCTGACCCCTCCGGTTCCTGCGCGCAATGCCACGTTAGTAGCGGCAGACACAAGACACTAGCTTCAGTTGTAACTAAAAGAAGGGAAAAGACCAACCAAGTGGAATTCCCAGTCAAACAGTCGTGTCTGTTATTCATTTTCCTATTATAGGTTCTCGACAGCAACTATGTTCAAGCTTTTTCTACTGTGCACTCTGGCTGTGGCCAGCAGGTCCGAAGTCACCGAGGAAGATGATGTCTTGGTGCTAAAGAAAAGTAACTTCGATGAGGCATTGAAAGCACACCCCAACATCCTTGTTGAATTCTGTAAGTGATGTATATATTCATATTCTACGTAATGCAGGGTTTGATTTATCTGCTGCTTGACTGAATTAACGTAAATTGGTAGTGGTGCTGAAAACTTGAGTGTGACAAGTTGCAACCATCGTAGTGCTAAGTGATTCCGTCGTTCCTTGAGCAACAAAGTTGGCCCTGGATGTTTTCGGCTCAATATGTGAGATATAAGCGGTGATCATACCAATAACAGTTGATCTTACAGGAACACAGTTGGGCACGACCTCGGTGGTTAAACACAGCCAGCTAGCAATAGCATTCATATAGGCGTAGCTCATTGCTGGAGGCAATGTTTTTTACGGCCTGTGAAGCTGCCCAGATTTTAGGCTTTTATTATTTGGCTACGTTGTGAATTACATTGAACTCTTCTACATATTGTTGCGCATACCTAAACAAAATAGGCTATGGGTTTACCATCCCAACTGCTGTAACGATTCGCGCTAACGACGAATATTACATTCCTCCATTGGTGAGCTTCATTCACCACTAACTTGTACAGGCAGTGTGTATTGTTGTGTTTGCATTTGTATTCAGTTTATACACGACGTTATTGTCGAGTGCTCAATGTGTCTTTTCTTTGCCGTTTGTTGAATATTATATTTATGTAACGTTTTACTGTCGATTTCAGTTAGAACTCCACCCGAATTCGTTTGTGTACTGCTTTCACTCTTGAAATGTGCATTTGCAAAGGCCCGATCCATGCACGACAGTTTGGTTGTACTGTTGACCAGCTCATCCAGGCCTTGCGCAAATACTGACCATTTGAACTTTAGGGGAGGGATACACTTTGGTTCCGACTCTGTATTGCACAGGCGGGCGGGACCTTTGGGAAGGGGGTGGGGTGGTAAGGAACTAGGATGACGTGTACTTTGCAAAAGTTCTCATGTTGATTTGCATTTCAAGCAGGTTTTGTTGCTGACGTGTTGGACGCAATTTTAAGTTCTCCTAAGCATAAGGCCCTAAAATAACGTACATAAATTCCTGTTCATGTATGTTAAAAACATTAATGCATTTTGACTTGACATACAACGGGGCTCTTATTGTCGTTTCACTGAATTAGTTTATATTGGGTGCATAATTTCAGTGCATAAGAGCATTGCCATGATTTGTGTTGCATTTTGCCTCAGTTTTGATTATATGAATGACAATATGTTAATCGCCTCAGAGTGCTGAAAAAAGTAATGCGTTTTCTATATTTGGAAATTTACTAGTCATTTCTGAGCTGGAGAGACATACTACCTGCATTCTAAGAAAAATACTTGATCTCAATTACATGGCTGGTACTAATGTGAAGAATAACTGTTCTACCGGTATTAACAACTTTAATAAAAAATATATATAAATGCATTCATCCTGTTTTGCTACTTTTCAATTTAGATACTATTGCCCTCTAGACCTTAACGTTGGTCCAAATGACTAGCTCCCATAATACCCTTCATAGAATACGATAATGAAGCAGCCCTCTATTGTCCACTGTGATTGACGGGTTCTCGTCCACCACCCGACAGATGCCCCATGGTGCGGCCACTGCAAGGCCCTGGTGCCCGAGTACGCCAAGGCCGCTGGTATGCTGAAGGCCGAGGGATCGGACATCCGTCTTGGTAAGGTCGACGCCACAGAGGAGACCGAACTGGCCCAGGAGTACGGCGTCCGGGGGTACCCCACCATCAAATTCTTCAAAGGGGGAGATAAGGAGGCACCCAAAGAGTACTCAGGTAGGCCGTTTGTCTTTTCAGCCAACCAATTATATCATCCATGCGGACAAAAAATGTAATTTGGATAAATCCCAGTTTTGGTTGAGTTGCTATGCTTATGTGTAAACAAGCACTTCAGAGCATGACTTGGAAACCTCTGCAGGTTTATTCTCAGATGTGTTTCTTTTTATTATGGTCGTGGAGCTTGCGTGAAAGAGTGACATGTGTGTCAGCCAATGTCTCGAGGGGCCCCGCCAGTCAGGAATGCAGTTAGAGCCCCTCCTCTAAAACTTTTCCCCCATGCGTTGGGCCCTTGCCCAGACTAGTGATGAGATGTGCAGATCCTCACGTCGTTGCCTCTCCACTCGCCCGCCTGGCCCAGGGATTGTGGTTAAGGGGTGGGGGGAAAACTTTGGAGACGCTGGCCTGTGGAGGACTTCCCTGACTCCTAGCCAGCTTCTAGCACTTTCTACACATTTTGCTGAGTGGGCCCCCCAGGAGAGTTACCACCATGTGGTCAACTTTTTATTTTTGGGAACAGCTCTGTGTCAGACCATCATGGATACATTTCAGTCACACGTTTATAATTTATTTTTATCCATGCGCGTTTGTTGTTTTGCCTCTTAAGCCCATTTGGAGCTCGGCCTTTGCGCAATACAACTTTACTTTGCATATGCATGCGTTTGCTTTGATTTATGCCCCCGTTGTAGGGTTTATTCTCCCTGGGTCATTTGTATAGGTACTGATCTTTTTTAAATTACTCTGCTTTAATCTGTTCCAACTCTTTTACGTATACTTACTTTTGTTTTTGGTTGTTTTTCAATGTTGTACAATTGTGTTGACATGCAGCCGGTCGGCAGGCTGATGACATCGTCAACTGGCTGAAGAAGCGCACAGGTCCAGCCGTGACCTCCCTGACAGAGGTCACAGAGGTAGAGGCTCTGATTGCCAACAACGAGGTCGCCATCATCGGCTTCTTCAAGGTAAACCTCAATGTTACTGTTGCTCTACCAGTCGTATAAACACAGTGTTAAATGTTGTGGGGTGTTCAGTTAAATTGCACATTTTCTATCGCTGTGAAAGCTTTTGCGTTGCTGTGATGGCAACATGCATTACATGTTGTCATTAAAGTGCAAATAAAATGTATTCTTTGAAAAGCATTGTGTTTATCAGTTGTATTTGGGCTATTTAGACATTAAGGGTCATTTGCCTCTGTGTTGTAGGATGCCGAGTCTGAAGACGCCAAGGCCTTTGAGAGGGCTGCAGAGTCAATTGATGAAATTCCATTTGCCGTGACCTCTGATGAATCAATTTTCTCAAAGTTCGAAGTGTCCAAGGATGGGATTGTTCTCTTTAAGAAGGTAGGTCATAAAAGAAAATGTATGTTATATCAATTGTGGATCAACCAATGTCTATCTACAGACAAAAACATTACCAGTATTAATTTTATGTTTTTTAATACATACAATTTTGACACCCACTTAACCATTGCATATGTCTTTTGGGATCTTTTCGATGCAATAGAAAAATAAAAATGCTTTAAGTGTTTAAGTGCAGAGCATAGCCTTTACAACCAAGAGTCTTTTTGACGCCTCACAAAGCTCATTCCCTATCTGAAGCAGAGGGCTATCCCTGAAAAGGAAGTGCGGTTCCCTTCCTTGTTACCTCTGAACCGCATGCCCCATATTGATTACCCACTACGTGATTCAGTCTAATAAAACAAGCAGCATGGCTTTAATATCTTTACGTAATATCTGCCGTAGTAGACTGCATTTTGTTTCATGGCTTTTGGACTTGTTGTCAAGGCTGGTTATGCGATCCTGTTGACCTCATATCTGTGACCACTATATCCCACTGGTGCTAATCTGAGCATCCCGTTCTCTCTGGTGAGCTCTGTGACTTATGTATTGACTTGTCGGTAACGTGATTAATTGCACACTTTCACAGATGTCAGCCTGCTTGGCCAATTTATTGATGAATTACAATGTTTATACAGGTCTACTCAGCATTGGGGTCTTCTGGCCAGGAAATGGTTAACAGATAATATACTGCTCGTATACTTTTCTTTTTGCCTTGCATTAGGCTCACCCAAGACAGCAGAAACAAATGGCCTTTGCCTATTTTTGGTTTATTGAGTGGGTGGAAGAGCTTCTGTATTAAGGTCCATTGGGTCAATCTAGAACAGTATCATCATCATCAAAAGTACTCAATTAAAAGTCAATCTTGTTTGACTTTTCCGTAATGTGTTGTTATAAACCAATGGGAATTAATGTTAAGGGCCAAGGTCTGTCTGTAAATTTGCATTTGTTCCAGCCAGGGCTCGGCCTTGCCAGCGCTATTCATGACCACCAATACAATTATTCATCCCAGTTACCCAGTGATTATTTCGTATTTAGCTTTTTGGTAATTCTATGCTGGGTTCTGTAAGCTGGCAACAGAATTGACACAAGCTTAAAGCTAGGGTAGGCTGTTCATTTTAGATGCATTTTTGTCATATTTCTTGCAATACTCATCTATATCCCAACAGCAACCAATTTATCAAATGCTCTGACAAAAATAGAAGGACATCTTATCAGTGGCTGTCGGAGGCCTGTAATAAGCCCGTCCAATCATTCCATTCGGCCTGAATGAAATGATTGGATGCCCTCATGTCTGTCTGTCTACCTACCAACCCACCCAGCTACCTGCGCGCACTCTGCCCATGCACTCATTGCGAATGACCGGAGTCTTCCACAAGGCTAGGCAGACCTATTGCTAAAGCTAGAGAGCTAGTTAAGGGATTTGGGGGAGTGGCTTTTACGGGATGGGTGCGATTTCTTTTGTTGGATAATTATAAAACCTAGCTTACTCTGCTGGGCTCCCCAAATTGCCAACCCTAGCTTAAATGTATCGTTTCAGAATTTCGTTTCTAACCTAAAGTGTCCAATGTGTTTCTACAGTTTGACGAGGGTCGCAACACATTTGACGGAGAGATGACCAAGGAGAATATCCTAGCCTTCATCAAGACCAACCAGCTCCCCCTGGTCATCGAGTTCACCGAGCAGGTAATGGTTTGGTTCAGCCCCGCCATGTCTGATACGTTGAACTGCAAAAAAATAATCAGTTGTACTCACGTTCTCTTTCGTTGAGACCACTCGGGATAAAAAGGGGTCTGTCTAATGGCCAGATAAAGTGTTGAATTAAAATGTTTTGTTTCCTTTGTTGCAGACCGCCCCCAAAATCTTCGGAGGAGAAATCAAGTCCCACATCCTGATGTTTGTGCCCAAGACTGCCGCAGACTTCCAGGACAAAATGGACCAGTTCAAGAAGGCTGCCGAGGGCTTCAAGGGCAAGGTAATGAGCCTTTCAAAACACAATGCCTCGGGTCATTTGATGGGCAATTGGCCTTGACCTTTTTGAATTCCAGTTCTTGCTCAAGTGCCTGGTCCGCCAAATTTGCTGTTTTAGTGGGAGATGTCACTAGACAAAGATTCTTAAAAGAATGTCTCCTTTAAAAATATATATATATACGTACGGAGTGTAAAAACAATCATCACCTCCTGGATCTCTTTTCCCCAGATCCTCTTCATCTTCATCGACAGCGAGGTGGAGGACAACCAGCGCATCCTGGAGTTCTTTGGGCTGAAGAAGGAGGAGTGCCCCGCCATTCGCCTGATCACCCTGGAAGACGAGATGACCAAGTTTAAGCCCGACAGCGACGTCATCAGCGCCGAGAGCATCACCGCCTTCTGCACACGCTTCACAGAGGGCAAGCTCCGGGTGAGCGCCAGAGGGTTCCCTCTTCTCGCTTCTATAGCTCTGAACGGCAGCCAAACGTCGTGTGACAGTTTGTGTGCGTTGGTCGAGGAAAGGTGTCGTTTTTGCCATAATACATCCTATTCCCGGTAGTCAGGCGATATACACGTGGGCTTCTGAAAAAAGTTGTCAATTTTAAAAGTAATTGATAAAGTTTGGACAACTATTTTTGTACTAACGGTTCTGTATCCCTCTTCCCCAGCCCCACCTTATGAGCCAGGACATCCCTGAGGACTGGAACAAAACCCCTGTCAGCGTTCTGGTCGGAAAGAACTTTGAGGAGGTCGTTTTTGATCCCACCAAGAACGTCTTTGTGGAGTTTTGTAAGTAGTTGGGCATTTTATTGAATCTTTGTGAATGTTTAAAAAGGCAGCCGGTCTAGATAGATAGATAGATTGATGGATAAAAATAACCGTGACCTTTTCCTTGAGTCTAGCCCTGTAAGAGACCAGTATTTTCTTGTGCACTCACAGGTTATACGGTGGCCCGTAGCGGGAAATCTTACCCTTGATTGTGCAACCGGTGCCTCATAGGCTGGTCTCCACCAACACCCACATACAAATATGTAATTTGACACTGAAAAACACCATTTGCTTGTGTGTTGTCAGTGCTATACTTGTATATATTCTATATTTGAAGAACTATTAAAAGCCTTTTTATACTGCTGCTTACCGTCAGATGGGCATGGCGGGGGCTAGCCGTATAGCCTGGCAAATGAGGGGGGGATTTTCTTGTCAGTTAAAGGATAAGGTGGGTATAAAGCAGAGGGCACGTGCCAAGGCTATGCATGCCCAACAATTGGCAGCAAGGGCATGGTATGGCATCTCATTTGGAGGAATTCATGTTGGGGTTGGATGAGTTTGAAGTCTAAATATCCCATTGCATTGCAGTTTCATCGCTCAATATCAAATTAAAGATTTGAGTGACTTTGCTTAACTGGGTTACTGCCCTTTTCTTAGGAGGAAATTCTTGAACCTAAAAGGATTGTGAACATCAATTAAATCATAGCAAAATAGTTTTTGTTCTCCCATTAAATCACTTTTCAGTGTACTGAAAGTCTGTAATGGTACCTTGGGCGGGCCTGTTTTGAGTTGGTTGGACACTTGCAGCTTTGGATTCACGCTCTCTACTTCCTTGGTTCCAGATGCACCGTGGTGCGGACACTGCAAACAGCTGGCTCCCATCTGGGACCAGCTCGGCGAGAAGTACCCAGAGGGCTCCGACACCATCATCGCCAAGATGGACTCCACAGCCAACGAGATCGAGACAGTCAAAGTTCACAGCTTCCCCACACTAAAGTACTTCCCTGCAGGAGAGGAGCGCACGGTCAGTTTTTGATCCTCCAAAGTAACTGTTTCAAGTCCTCCGCTGTCCTTTTTAGTAGGGCGCCCAATAATTTTCCTAGTTGATTAAAGGCAATCCATCCCAACTATTAGTCGACTATAGTCATAAGTTCCAATTGTGGTGTTAAATATTATCCATTGAGTTTCTACATTTAATTCTAGTTATTAAAAGGGATGCAAGAAATACCCGAATCGAATCATAACGTGTATACTTACTCGTTTTTGGTTTAGCTCCTCCCGCAAAAATAATCTGCAATACTTGGCGGAGAGGGATGCTATTGCCTGATGGCTTCACTTGGAGCCGTGTCTCCTGGGCAGGTATATACTGCTAGTCACCCTGATACCGGTCACAGCGTCTTTACTTCCCCTCGCCAGATCACTGTAATTCGGAGCGTGACTATCTGTTGAATAGAGGGGTCAGCTCTAGTCCTTGCGTGGGTCCTCTTATGGAGCAACTCAAACACGTGCCAACAGCTGAGCCCTCGGGCCTGGTGGTGCGTCGCTGTACGTCTAGATGCCTAAGTGGTGACCTCACTCACATATGGCTATTCATTTGGACTCCCCGCATCGCAGCGTTCCTTGGTAGTCTGAGTGGATGCAGTCTTACTCGATGCAGTCTCGCGTCAGCCCTTTATTTTTGTCCATGGCTGCAGTGCTTAACACTGGACCCAGAGCAGTGTTTTAATATGAACTACTGCTACTATATTAAGTGTGGGGTGGAGCGTGCCACGCTGCTACAGAAATGCAAAGGAAACTGGCTGAAGGCCAGGCGTGAATCTGGTGACACTGAAATCCACGGATGAAACGTGCAGACCAAGTGTTCGGGTCCTGTTTGCTGAGGAAGATTGAATGCTTGAAGGGCTAGTGAACAATCCTTGGTTTTTGCCAATCACCGCCAATCAGTTTGTGAACGTCTGTATTAAGAAGTTCTACTATAACGCTCATACTTAACGATATGAACAATGGCTTAACACTTTATAGCTATATTTAGAAGGGTTGTAATGTATTGGATACACTTGCTTCAAGTTCCCATCCTGTGGTTTATTTGTAAATGTATATTATTGCTTTAAGTTTTTAAATTACACTTTAGCTGGAAATGCACTCCAATACCACCAGACGTCTGAAGTTGCTTGCACACTGCCCCAAACAAACACCCAACTATAGAATGTTGCCCCAACTCCGACCTAAGCCCAGTCAACACTTTTGTTTGCCAACATAAAATCTGCCAATCACCAACGGGTATGACACACTAGCCCAATGTTAAAGTGGTGCGGTGTGCAAGCCGAAACAGGGGATTCACTTACACTTGCCGTCTCTGATTAAGTCTTTGACTGCCCACAGAATTATTCCAAGTAACAGAATACTATTAACCGTCCTTGCGCACACAAGCCAGGGAATCTGTCATTTAATATATAAAAAATAACGACCCTGTTTGAGTAATTAGTTTGACGTCTGGAGATTGACCCATATTTGATGTGCCCTCCCAATAGGTGATTGACTACAACGGAGAGAGGACGATGGAGGGCTTCACCAAGTTCTTGGAGAGCGGTGGCAAGGATGGCGGAGCGCCAGCGGGAGAGGAGGAGGAGGAGGAAGATTTGGATTTGGATGTAAGTGAATCTCCGCGATAGGGCTGTCCCCTGAAAGTTGATGATTCGAATCATCAGTCGGGAAACCCCGCAGTCGACTCAGAGAATCTGAGTCGACTGCGGGGTTTCTCGCCGTCTTCCTTTTTTTTATTTTTTTTATTTATTTATTTTTTCGTCAGTGAGTGGTGTGCATTAATAAAACTAAAAATAGAAAACATTAAAATGCACAGGAATAATATTTATATGGATTATAATTATATATTTTAGAAGGACTGATGCGGCACGACGTGCGCTGAAATGGATACAAATTGAAACCAGAACGGTTGGTGCACGGACGCTGGTGGTTTTACTATTCGTTTGGTTCACGTGACGTCACTGTAGCTTTGCGCCGCCATCTTGACGACTGAGTTTGACGACCGATCCCACTGACCCATTCATTTCAGTGGTAAACTGGGTCAGCAACCAACAACAACTACGACCACAATCAAATACAAACGACAGTCATGCCGGTAATGTGTTGTGCAGTGGGCTGTAACAACAGCCAGAAGAGGAACCCCGGCTTGATTATTTATTCCCTACCAAAGCATACAGAGACCAGGTAGCAGCTAGAGTAGCTAAAGCTCTAGCAAGCTCAAGTGCTCACTAGCAGCACTGACTTCAACGATCAATGATAGCAACCCACCACAAACTGTTC
>OMKX01100920.1:0-12403 GCA_900302425.1 Brosme brosme
GGAATAGCGTGCACACACACACACACACACACACACACACACACACACACACGCACACACACACACACACACACACACACACACACACACACACACACACACACACACACACACACACACACACACACACATTTGGGGTGTTTTACTGAAAGAGTGGCTGCTTCTTAACAAAAACAACATAGCTGAAGAAAGATACTGGCAGCAGAATCTCTGAACCAGGAAGTCCCACCGATACACACATGCAAACAGGTCCCAGATCTGTGGCTGACGATAGAGAAATAGATTGGATGCTGAACCTGAAGAATGCTGCTAGGTGTTCTGCATAATAAACACTTCATAACGGAGGTAAATAGGCCTATCGTGGGTTTTGCGCAACTTTATGCCATAAAACATTGATTCAAACTAATATTCATACTGAATAATATGTATTATTTACACACCGACTAATATAGGCGTAATATAAAATATGAATCGACCATTGATACACTAATTAATGTGAATAATAGTTGCAACGCTGTTATTCTCTAGTACGTTATTGCAGAGCTCGTCGTTTTTAAACCAAGAGCGACATCTACTGGTGAAGGACGAGACTGCATGCAAAGTGTGTTTAAAATGTGGAGCTGTCATCGCACAAGTTACGTTTGCATAAAGGAGGCTCCGTAAACTTAAGTATGAGGTGAATGGATGTAAAGTAAATAGTGTGCGACTCTTTTACATTCAACATAACAGTGCATTAGCACACTGTATATGTGGTAATATTCACATTGATTTAAGAAGGAATTGAAGGTGTTCAACACCAAACAATGAGCACAAAACACTGAAATCTTTAGCAGAATACAAAATAACTGAAAGAATATTCAACTAACACAGGCTTGAACAATCTGCACCATCTGGGACGCTCCAATATTTTGTAATTATTATTATTATTTGAGAATTGCTTTGTCAAATAAATGCAGAGAAAAATCGAATAAAACCCATTTTATATGATTTAATAGGGATCAATATAGTACTGCGACACACATCTCGACCAAGAGATAGTGAGGGGAGTTTGGAGGAATGTTTGTGTCTCTGGGACCCCATAGGGGCATCCATTTTGTCATGGAAATGAACCACCCTTTATCTCCAAGGATATGGTAATGAAGCTGTCTCTTTGGGTTTGGGGGGCCCGGTCGCGAAAGTTGTGGCAAAGACTACTGAGGTGAATCAGAAACCCATCCACAAGCCATCTTGATCTGATCTAGACGCGCTTTTATTGGTTCAGCGCTTAATTGGGTTATAATGTAATTAATTATTTTGTTAATCCACACACACCCACAACGATTCCAACGTAGAGCAACACAAAAATGAACAGACAACAAACCCACAATGAAAAATTAAATTTACTCCGATGTATAGGAATGTATAAGACTCGTGAATACACGGTGAAATATTAGGCTTTACGTTGTGCGCATCTCATCGCCATAGGATGTATGCAATTGTTTCTGCGGCGATATTACAACCATTACACTTTTCAGCGTGTTTTGTTTCGCGCGCCTTCACGGGACTACCCCCCAGCCAATAGCATCAGCGCCTTCACGTCCCGGTCCCGCCTCCCAGCCAATACAATTGTAGTCACTTCGCCAACCAATCGGGCTGTTTTGCTGCAGGCCAACGGTCCAATCGCAGCACGGTTGTTTCCGCGACGCCAGCCAATCACGTCACAGCTTACTTCTGCCTCTTGGAACTAGGGGATCGGCAAAAAGCGACGATTGCCGGGCCTCGTCTCACCGCTCTTCCGTTGGGTTGTTCTTCTTCTGGATCCTGACTGCAATGGCGGAACAGCAGCAATTCTACCTCTTGCTGGGCAACCTGATGAGCCCCGACAACAACATCAGGAAACAGTCAGAGGTAAGGCTATAACACATACACCGAAAACGAATCACAGTTGACACCGTTGGCGATGTGCGGGAGAAACCTTCCGGTTCCCCGGCTAGCCGAATTAGCGCGCCGTGGCTTACCTAGCCTAGCCGCGGCGCGCGCACTAGCCCCGCGTCACGCGGCGGGCAAGCCCCACGTGCGTAGCCAACAAACCGAGAAACTAGTCGGCCAAGTATCGCTAGCTAACGCTAACTTTATCCCTGACCAGGCCCCAAACACCCCAAACATAACATGTGCTAACTTGCTAACGATGCTAACACTTAGCCAGCGGGTCACTGAAGTGTGATAGCCAGCTGACTTGTTAGCCTACGAACCTCGTTTACAGCTATAATGTAGCTGCTGTCTGTGCTAGCTCGTTGCACATGATCGCCACACGGTCCGTTTATAAGCATGGTTCAACACGGGACATTAGTTTATCTTTTATTAGATTTATTAGCTGTTATGCCACCACATCAACATATATGGAGCAATCGGGTTTGTCCCGGTTGTGAGGACAGTGACCAAGCTGTTGATCATGATACGGTCTGAAGTTCATGTGTTTTAAAATAAGTTTACTGTACTGTACCCTGTCGATCAGCAAAATCATATATTTCCCTATAGATTGATTATTGGAATTAATTAATCAACCACTTGGCCGAGCCGCTGGCTCCATTTCACCCACGTCACTGCAAAGCCTCGCCTCGATTAGCTCTCGCTCTCTGATCACTGGATTAGTCACTCACTGGATTTGTATGGCCACTGTCTATCTGGCCTTTTCACTTTTCTACTACCCCGATTAGCCCCTTTTAGCCCCCCGTGTACAGTAAGTTATTCACTTCCGGCGTCCCCATCAGCACCCGAGTTTTGGATGCGTGTTTGAAACTTATCAGCCCCATCCATGTCAGCACTTTTCTTTTATAAATCCCGGTGACTGTCTGGCTAAGCTCAATGGAATTCCAGCCTTTAGTACACACACACACACACACACACACACACACTACGCGATCTGATTGACTGTAAAGAACCAAGACTGCAGCTGAATGCAACTGAGCAATTGTTTTGCTCGAAAACGTTTTTGTCCTGTAGACGGAGCCAGTCGCTCCATGGTCAAGCGTGGGCGAGATAACGGGCCATGAACGTGGACCGCATCGCTAGATCAGGGTTGCTCCACAAGCCCCATGTCAACAAGCAACTCTCTCCATCCACTGTTAACATAGAGCGGCTGCTCTAGCCCTGATCACAAGATACCATTCATCTCAGTCAATGCTCTTATGATGCCATCAGTTGACACTGATATGAGTGTGACTACACAGAAGAATATTCAGTTTTCCACAGGGCCGCCAGATGACCCCTGATTAGCGAGGCATGTGTGAGATGCACTCGCCACTGAGCCCCATGCTTTTATGCCTGCAGTTATTTGTTCCCAGGATCATTCTTAACACAAGTCCGCTCTCTGCGTCCACAGGAAACTTACGACGGGATTCCAGGTCAGAACAAAGTGACCTTCTTGCTGCAGGCTGTCAGAGATGCGACCGCCACAGAAGAGGTACGTCCGTAGCTCCGATTCACGCTACAATTTGTATATAACCCGGGAACACCCAATGATAACAAAAATGTTAAATGAATGTGAATGTGAATCTTTCAATGCGGTTGTCTTGAAAAACATAATTCAGTGTTTAAAGGTTTTTTAAGAAAGGATAAGTGTGTTGAAACAGACATGAAATATCGAAAAAAAACTTTATCAGGCAGTCTTCCATAGGTTATTTCGGTGTTAAACAGGATATCAGAGGAAAAAGCGCCAGAGAAACCTGATTTCATCATGTAGCCATGACGAAACATTAACCATCGCTAGACAGCTAGCTGCATGAAGGGCAGGGGTGCAATTCCAGGAAGTGATTGGGGCTTTGTAACGTAGTGAATGGTTTTGGGGTACTCTATAACATAAACGATGACTTTGGGAGAAAGTCCAAAACGTAACCCTCTAATTCACGCCGTGTTCAACATAGATCTGGCCTCTTCTTGCGTGAAGCCGGTTTTGTTGTTCCCCAAATGCGCTGGAAGCTATGCGTGTTCTCCGGTTCTTCTGAAGCAGACGCAGCTGTTCTGGTGTCTGCTCAGCGTTCACCTGGAGGGTCACGTTTTCTACGGGCCCTGACGTCGTGGAGATCACATGCCCTCTCTCCCTGCCAGTATTTTTAGATGCCTGAAACGTGTTTCAGGGAAGAGGAGTGTCCCTGTATATACACAATACATGCAGCGGGAATTTTAAATGGGTCCTTTTGTTTATGTTTGTCTCCACTTTCAATCTTTTAGTCGTCTTTCTATTAAGGACCCGTTGATGAGATTGTTATTGCTGTACGATAGGGTGGGGTTTGTTTTGACGGTTCTGATCGCGCAATTCTAATATTGACCGTAGGACTAGCTTGGCCTTATGCATACAAACCTGCGCTTCAATGCTTTATATAGTTGCATAACATGTCACACATTTCCCACCGGCTTTCTAGCATCTAGGCGTGTGTTGAAAAATATACTTTAGTTTTCTCCTAACTAACTAGCGTGTAGTTGGCATCCAGAAAAGCGTAGGATTGGGGTGAACTGGTGATGTCCTGGCATGACAAGAAACTGGAGTTGCCGCATTTATTTGTCAATAGCATCACAAAAGGTAAGAGGATTTGCTGCCATGCATCAGATCTCAAGCTCGGCCTTCAGGTGGACTGTGTGTGTGAGTGGTCGATGCAGGAACGTGCAGTTGTAAAATGGGGTGTTCAAAATTGTATCCGCCCAATAAGGCCTTACTTGGATCCCAGTTGAGGTCTAGAGTACGAACCGTTTCGTTGTATATCATAAGACAGCTTAACTAGTGATTGAAATTGATATCATGTTGATACCAATGCCATTATCGATTCTGATTATCCGTCCCATTCTTCATGGATTCCCTAATCAATTCTCGATACATTTTCTGTGGGGCGGGGAAAGTAGGCCTGCACAGGTTTTCAGCATCAACACAACTGTTTAATTTGTACTGTGTGCAGCAAGCGTGAAAGGGTGAAGCTAGCTGGGAGCTGATTGGTCATGCTGGCTGTAGCCGGAGAGCTAGCGTTAGCTTCTGTCTGTCTGCATCTAAAATGGATGAAATGAGAGGATTTTTGTGCAGGATTTGTTTTCATTTAGGTTTACCCGGTCTGAGATGTTGCAAAGCCTGCCTGTGTGGAGCTAATGTTTTATCACCAAGGGTAATTACCCTCGTTAACAGACAGGCTGCTCGGTTGGGAATAAGGATGCAACACATACCAAAAAATAATCGAATACACGGTCCAAATGTCAGCGAGTAGGCTATTTGAGTACTTACGTTTTAAGCATTTTATTTTAATGTTATTTCTGCGACCGTTTCCACTTATTTACACATATCGAAAGTCCGTTTTAATTTGCATTTGTTGGGATTTTAATGTTGTATCCATTGGGGAACATTTGAAACGTGACATATTGTTTTGTGCAGGGTACTTTGTAGAAATATTGACCATCCTCTCTAGGGAGGAAACTCTGCCTGACCTGTTCCTCGGCAGGTAAACACTTCTATGCACACGGGACTGCAACTTTAGAACTGGTTCTCAACTGGAACCGGTTCTCGATTCCCATCATTAAGGGCAACAAAACATGTTGACAGGAATGTAGACCGATGAACTGTGACCAGATCGAAAGTGATGCCAGGATCCCTTTCGGCGACAAAACAATAATAACTGTGTTTTATGAAGCAGCATGTGTTTCCTTTGGCCCTCGTGTGTCCCTAACCTAAAACACGCGGTCAGTTGAACTCGTCCAATCAGAGGCTGTGGGCCTCTGGATGACCCACCCTCACTCTGGACCCCGGCCCGTTCACTGAACCCCTGCTGTTTCTTTACCACCCGGCCCGTTCACTGAACCCCTGCTGTTTCTTTACCACCCGGCCCGTTCACTGAACCCCTGCTGTTTCTTTACCACCCGGCCCGTTCACTGAACCCCTGCTGTTTCTTTACCACCCGGCCCGCTCACTGAACCCCTGCTGTTTCTTTACCACCCGGCCCGTTCACTGAACCCCTGCTGTTTCTTTACCACCCGGCCCGTTCACTGAACCCCTGCTGTTTCTTCGCCACCCCGCAGGTCAAGCAGATGGCGGCCGTGCTCCTGCGCCGGCTGCTGTCGTCGTCCTTCGAGGAGATCTACCCCGGGCTGACGGTGGACATGCAGACGGGCGTGAAGACGGAGCTGCTCGCCAGCATCCAGCAGGAGGCCTCGCCCAACATCCGCAAGAAGGTCTGCGACATCGCCGCCGAACTGTCCCGCAACCTCGTCGGTGAGAACGCCTTCCGGACGCTTAGGTCCGCAGTGCGGGTGATCCGGTGTCTGACGGGTCTAGATCTGTGTTCGTCGACGCACGTGATGTGTGGTTCCTTCTTCGTTTCTTCCAGGCGACGACGGGAACAACCAGTGGCCCGAGCTCCTCAAGTTCCTGTTTGACTCGGTGAACTCCCAGGACGTCAGCCTGAGGGAATCCGCCCTCCACATATTCTGGTGAGGACCGGTGGGCTCTGGAACGGGTCGTTGATCAGCACGGTTTTTATTGTGGTCTAGTCAGCAAGTCCACTAGCTTCCCTCATGTGTGACCTCGCGGTTCTGGTGTTTAAACCTTGAATGAGTCTCACCGCATGTGGTCTTGGTGAACCAATATCCTGGATGGTTTGAATGTGTCACTGTGATTGGGTCAACGTTCTTGTCCATGCCGCATCTGCCAGACGGAAGTCATTTGAGATGTTGATGCGGTTCGTTTCCCCAACGTCTCCAGGAACTTCCCGGGGATCTTTGGCAACCAGCAGCAGCACTACATGGAGGTCATCAAGCGCATGCTGGTGCAGTGCATGCAGGACCAGGACAACCCCCAGGTAGGCCCCTGGAGCACCTTAAGGACATGAACCTGGACCCCTACGGCCTTCTGTACCAGTTTAATGAACCAGTGGCCTTCTGTACCAGTTAATGAACCAGTGGCCTTCTGTACCAGTTTAATGAACCAGTGTCGTTCTGTACCAGATAATGAACCAGTGTCGTTCTGTACCAGTTAATGAACCAGTTGCCAATACTAAGTGTGTTCCTGTGTATCTGAAGTGTAAAAAAGGGTGTAAGCACAGCGACTGAGTTTGAATCCCACTAGTGGGTCAGCCTCGGTAAACCCACAGGACCTGGGGGTCTGAGATGTGCTTCTGTTCCTCACGCCTCTCCTCCTGCTGGTCCCTCTGACCCTCAGATCCGTACCCTGGCCGCCCGCGCCGCGGCCTCCTTCGTCCTGTCCAACGAGGGGAACACCCCGCTGCTCAAACACTTCTCCGACCTGCTGCCCGGCATTCTGCAGGTAGGACCCCCCACTGGTCTCGCCCCGCCTCCGTCCCTTGAACCCCACCATCCCATGTCCTCATAAGTCCTCACCCTCCCATGTCCTCATAAGTCCTCACCCTCCCCTGTCCTCATAAGTCCTCACCCTCCCCTGTCCTCATAAGTCCTCACCCTCCCCTGTCCTCACAAGTCCTCACCCTCCCATGTCCTCACAAGTCCTCACCCTCCCATGTCCTCACAAGTCCTCACCCTCCCATGTCCTCACAAGTCCTCACCCTCCCATGTCCTCACAAGTCCTCACCCTCCCATGTCCTCACAAGTCCTCACCCTCCCATGTCCTCCCATGTCCTCACCCTCCCATGTCCTCCCATGTCCTCACCCTCCCCTGTCCTCCCATGTCCTCACCCTCCCCTGTCCTCCCATGTCCTCACCCTCCCCTGTCCTCATAAGTCCTCACCCTCCCATGTCCTCACCCTCCCATGTCCTCATAAGTCCTCACCCTCCCATGTCTTCATAAGTCCACACCCTCCCCTGTCCTCATAAGTCCTCACCCTCCCATGTCTTCATAAGTCCACACCCTCCCATGTCCTCATAAGTCCACCCCATTCAGCCTTGATTGCATCTCTGACCTTTCCTCTAAATGTAAGAAGTCCGTCCTGCACAGCAGGGGAGCAGGAACAATCGCGACTGAATTCCATTGCATGCGAACCGCAGCTGGGCTTTGTTATTTCCACGTAGATGTCTTATCTTCTTGTGTTCAACCTGCAACCCGTCCCTCGTCCCGGCAGGTGGTCAACGAGTCCTGTTACCAGGCCGACGACTCCGTGCTGAAGTCCCTGGTGGAGATCGCCGACACGGCCCCCAAGTACCTGAGGCCCAACCTGGAAGCCACGCTGCAGCTCAGCCTGAAGGTGAGGCGGGGGTCTCTTCATTAGAACCAGGAACGCACGTACAACCTAGTCTTCCTCATGCTACGGCTACATCGCTACCTATGTGTTCGATATTCTAACGCACGTGTGAGGGGCTGTGATGCACGTTCTGTACCGAATCCTGAGACAACTCTCTTGCACATTGTCGTCTTTTCAATTCAGTGTACTTTTTCGTGTAAGAATCAGAAATCCCTTCCCATGACTGCCCCATCTGACCGCTGAGTGAACTGCAGCCTGCTCTAGCTCACGCAGTCAGAGCTCAGTAGGTTGAGACAATGATATCAAAATAACTATAAAGTTGTGAAAGAAGGCGTTTTCTCCATTATCCGGGCGATGTCAATCACTTCCTGTTTCCTGGCAAAACCGGCCCCTTTCAAATCCAATAGAATCAGCCGGGGATGAGAGTCGGATGACTCCTTTTATTTAAAGTTTCATTACAACCTGCCCACATATTGGCAATTTAACGCGATCGATGATGTAGATTTCCTACACGTGGTCCCTTTTTTAAAACATCAGACCACGCCCCCGTGGACCCACCAAAGAAGCAGTGCATAACCCATTATGAAACCCCAGTTGATCCTCTCCTCCCCCCGCCGCCCCCAGCTGTGCGCGGACACCACCCTGAACAACATGCAGAGACAGCTGGCGCTGGAGGTCATCGTCACCCTGTCAGAGACGGCCGCCGCCATGCTCCGCAAACACACCGCCATCGTGGCTCAGAGCGGTGAGCGGGGAAACCAACACACACTCTCGCCCTCCGATGCCGCACTTCTTTAGAGTCAGAAAGAGCCTTACTGCCCTGTACCTTTCCACATACGAGGAGTTTCTCTCCTCCTAATGTTGGGTATAATTGTACAAGATAAACCAATGAAGTACTCGACTGTTGATGGATAAAGTAGAATAAAGACTACCGTGTGAATGTACAAGGATGACAGTTGGAAAGACAAAATGGTTGCTCAGAGGATGGACACGTTTTCAAACTGCTACACCTCCCTTGTCTCTCAGTGCCCCAGATGTTGGCCATGATGGTGGACCTGGAGGAGGACGAGGAGTGGGCCATGACAGACGAGCTGGAGGAAGACGACTTTGACAGGTAACAGCCCTTCCTCGTCCTCCTCCCTGCTGCTGGTGGGACCCAGGCTGTGTTTTGCTCCTCCAGGGCAGCGTGGCTCACCGGTCCTGCTGTCTCCTCTCTGTAGTAACGCCGTGGCCGGGGAGAGCGCCCTGGACAGGATCGCCTGTGGTCTGGGGGGGAAGATAGTCCTGCCCATGATCAAACAACACATCATGCAGATGCTCCAGAACCGTAAGTGTGTTTAGAGATCTCCTGGACTATGAAGGGCGCTTTGCACGGGGAAGTAAATGTGAGCACTTAATTTGTTTTTTCCTATTCGGCGAGATCAGTGTTTTCACAAAACTGCATGCAAACGTTCTTTTTAAAAATAGCCGTGTCACAAGACAGTGGCAGAACAGGGATGTGTGGCTGTGGAAGTGTGTGCTGGTAGCATACTGTTAACTTTTTACAAGACAACCCTGGTCTGAGGATGAAACCATCGTTTAGCAATGTCATTCGTCAACATGTTTTGTTCAGATTCTGCCCCCGAGCATTAAGCGTGTTTGGGCCTGCGCCCTGAATGTGAGCAGTAGGCGCAGCCCTTTGGTAGCAGCAGCTGAAAAGTACCACTGTTGGGTGACAACACGGTCAACTCCCTCCGTGGGGTTCCTCTCCACAAGGGTTACAAATCAAGTTACAAGTCTGTTTGAATAAGATAAACAAGGCCGCTTCCGGTTTGAGCTACTGCTCCCAAAGGTCTTGTTTCTTTCGTCTAAATGCACTTAGGCAGTATCGGTTAAACAAAGTGATTTTGGAACATGATAAGGGATGTTGTAGTGGATCCATAAGTGCTGCATGGCTCCGGTCTGACTCTGAGCCTTGATGACTAAACCCTGTTATCTGCCCCCCCCCTCCAGCGGACTGGAAGTACCGCCACGCTGGTCTGATGGCGCTGTCGGCCATCGGCGAGGGATGCCACCAGCAGATGGAGGCCATTCTGAGCGAGATCGTCAGCTTCGTCCTGCTGTTCTGCTCCGACCCCGTAAGACCTCTAGCCCGCTCTCTCTGCCCGCTCTGACGAAGGCCGCACGCCACGTGGAGGACATACGCAGTCTGGGCTCACACCGGCCTGTTTTCAATAATCAATACTGCAGTGAACCCAGAACTGTAGCTTCCTAGAACTCCTAGCCCAAACAAGTTAGTATAAATGTCAGTGTTTGTACTTGAGCGGAGACGGAGGGTTCACTCCCACTTTAAAGACCTCAAAGTTCACCCCACATATTTGGGGCAAGTCACTATATTCAGTGCTAGTTTTGCCATCACATATCATACGTCGGTGCGGTATTGCGGTCAGGTCATGGTGGTTGAACTCTCCCCTGCCCTGTGTCTCTCCCAGCATCCCAGAGTGCGCTACGCCGCGTGCAACGCCATCGGACAGATGGCCACAGACTTCGCCCCCACCTTCCAGAAGAAGTTCCACGATAAGGTGAGGGGGTGTAAGGAGAACGGTGTACTACGTTTTTGTTCAATGCGAATGTACCGCACAACAAAGTTGCGTATATTGAAGAATCGAACGCAGCTGGGACCTCCAACATTGAATTTGATGTTGAATTCATAATCCTGCGTCGTTTATAGTTGTCCTGTGTCTACTGGGATTGGTCCAGCGACGCCCTTAGAACCCATCAACCACATGGTTCCCCAGTAACACTGTGGGCCACTGGGCCAACAGTGTTACTGGGGAACCTACACTGGATTTTTCAGCGTAGGAACATAAAACCAAAGCCTTTGTTACTCATGTTTAATGATTTGATTCAAACAAATAGGAACACGTGAAGCCCGCCCCCCAGCTGACCTCCATCACTCTGCTATCTGGGTTCATCTTACATTTATATTTAGGGCATTTAGCAGACGCTTTTATCCAAAGCGACTTACAACGGTTCATACACACATTCACACACCGATTTGTGGAGTCAACCATGCAAGGCGACAGCCAGCTCGTCGGGAGCAGTTAGGGTTAGGTGTCTTGCTCAGGGACACCTCGACACTCAGCTAGGAGACGGGGTTCGAACTAGCAACCTCCCGGTTACGAGACAACCCGCTCTACCTCCCGAGCTAAGGCGACCCTGCTGTTACTTATGTTTAATGATTTGATTAAAACAAATACGAACACGTGAAGCCCGCCCCCCCGCTGACCTCCATCACTCTGCTATCTGGGTTCATCTTCATTTTTATACACCTTTTGTTCCGATCGGCCCTTCACCGTTGACCCCTGAACCCACGGCTGTATCCAGCGCTAACCCCTCCCCCTCCTGCAGGTGATCTCCGCCCTGCTGCAGACCATGGAGGACCAGAGCAACCCCCGGGTCCAGGCCCACGCCGCCGCCGCCCTCATCAACTTCACCGAGGACTGCCCCAAGTCCCTGCTGGTGCCCTACCTGGGGAGCCTGGTGCAGCACCTGCACGTCATCATGGTGGCCAAGCTGCAGGAGGTGGGTCTCGCTCTCTCACTCGCCGTCTCTCTCTCTCTCCAGCAGGAGGTGGGTCTCGCTCTCTCACTCGCCGTCTCTCTCTCTCTCCAGCAGGAGGTGGGTCTCGCTCTCTCACTCGCCGTCTCTCTCTCTCTCCAGCAGGAGGTGGGTCTCGCTCTCTCACTCGCCGTCTCTCTCTCTCCAGCAGGAGGTGGGTCTCGCTCTCTCACTCGCCGTCTCTCTCTCTCTCCAGCAGGAGGTGGGTCTCGCTCTCCCACTCGCCGTCTCTCTCTCTCTCCAGCAGGAGGTGGGTCTCGCTCTCCCACTCGCCGTCTCTCTCTCTCTCCAGCAGGAGGTGGGTCTCGCTCTCCCACTCGCCGTCTCTCTCTCTCTCCAGCAGGAGGTGGGTCTCGCTCTCTCTCTCTCTCTCTCTCTCTCTCCAGCGGGAGGTGGGTCTCGCTCTCCCACTCGCCGTCTCTCTCCAGCAGGAGGTGGGTCTCGCTCTCTCTCACTCGCCGTCTCTCTCTCTCCAGCAGGAGGTGGGTCTCGCTCTCCCACTCGCCGTCTCTCTCTCTCTCCAGCAGGAGGTGGGTCTCGCTCTCTCCCACTCGCCGTCTCTCTCTCTCTCCAGCAGGAGGTGGGTCTCGCTCTCTCACTCGCCGTCTCTCTCTCTCTCCAGCAGGAGGTGGGTCTCG
>OMKX01100921.1:0-10505 GCA_900302425.1 Brosme brosme
ATGCACAGCTAGACACACACACACACACACACACACACACACACACAAAAATATGCCTTCCTTTAAAACAAGGTATGGACATGCAGATGGCCTCCCTTCACGCGGTTAATTTTCTCATTCTCGCTTTCTTACTGCATTTTCTTGTTGATTTAGATCGAGATAGAGGTGACAATGTGAAATGGCAACATTTATGCTCTCACTGTGAAATTCAGTAGCTCTGTCTGTTTTTTTTTTTTAATATATTTTATTTTCAGTTTTTCAGTTTTATATTCAAGACACATGTTAACAAGATAAGATAAGACAAAAAGGAAAAAGAAAAGAAAAGAAAAGCTGCCAGACAAATAAATAGTACAACTTAGTTCAAAGACATTTTTAAGATGCTACATAGTCAGTCAGGTAATATAAGAACACAGGTAAAGGACAAAGAGTACATGGTTGCATCACTACAAAATGTAATAAACAACTATTTATCTTTGAGAGAGTCAATGAATGGACCCCATATGTTCAAAAATCTGTTGGCTGCATTGGATTTGTAGAAGCGTATTCTCTCCATTTGTATGATTATGATCATTTCGTTGAGCCCTTTCTGAAAGCAGGGGGGTTTAGGTGATTTCCAATCTGTTAGAACCATTTTCTTGGCAGCTACGATACCAAGCATCGATGCTGATTGTTCCTCAGGTGGATAGCTTAAAGCAGGCTCCGAGCATCCAAAGAGTGCCAGTTCTGGATCAGGGGGAATGCCCTTTCCATAGACCCTGGAGAACCACTGGAATATTTTACCCCAAAATGTTTGTAAATGAGGACAGAGCCAAAAAAGATGCGCCAAGGAGCCCTCTGCACTCTTGCATCTGTCACACAATGGAGAAACAGATGGATTACATTTGGTGTAGTTTGGTCTTTGAGTAGTGGAGTCTATGGATGACTTTGAATTGAATCAGTTGGTACCTGACATTAATTAAGCAAGTTTGGATTCTAGTCAAACCTTCATTCCAAATGTCGTCAGACACCTCCAGATTCAGATCAGTGGACCAGGCTTCTTTTAGATGGGTAGTGGACACGGAGGTAGTAAATAGACACACAAAGCGAGATATCAGGTGTTTGGAGTCTTGAGGAAGCTTCAGGAGCTCGTAGAATGGGCAACTCTCTGGCATAGTTTCAAAATTTGGAATTCCGTCTTCGACATTGTGCCTAATTTGAAGATATCGAAAGAAGTGGGAGTTAGGGATGTTAAACTTTGTTTTCAGCTGATTGAATGATGCAAACCGTTTGTCTATATATACGTAGATCTCCAAGGGCTGCAAGTCCCCTGTCCCTCCAGACAGCAAACACCCCATCCGTCTGAGATGGCAAAAAGGAATGGTTATGATGTATAGGAGTGTAAATAGAGACATTTGGCAGTTTGCTAACATTTCTTATCTGATTCAGAATCCTACGAGAGTTTCTTAAAATAAAATTATTACCAATCAATTTATTCAGGGATTCTGTCTTGGAAAAAAGCAAAGTACAAAGGGAGGAGCTTTTTACCACTGTGGTTTCAATGTTTAGCCACAAGGGAGGATTGTTAAATGATGTCTCTCCTGGAAATACCTAGTCCATCTTTAACCCCCACTACGACGCCCCTGGCTGGGCACTTGTAGTTGTTGTTTTTTACTGAACTCTTTTTTTATAGATATTCTACAGGTGTGCAACTCTCATTGCATGAATTCACATACTGATTTGCGGATATTTTGCACATTTTGTCAATGACTTCAAATTTGTTGACACGGGTATTCACTGCAGCAACTGTAGTAGAAATGTGAGCGTATGAGTTTCTTAATTTGTGATTTGTAGAATAGGATTTGTCCACTTGCAATGAAGAATTTCAGAAGGTGTAACTGTTGTGTTGTGTTTGTGGGAGAGAAAAACAACAGATTTGCAACTCCTAAAGCATTTTTCTCTGTGACTTCAAATTTACTGTGCGACTTTCAATTTATATTTTCTACAACTACAAGTCCACTGTCACAGGTGCTCAGTTATTTAGCACCAATAATACCTTCCTGCGTAACTGCCTTCCATAGAACGCGGCTGAAACGTGAGTACAGTGGAAGGTTACGTACACATGGCTCCGCCCCCAGTATCCTTAAAATGTGTCACAGGGTTAAAGTGACTGCTGCGACCCTGCAAAGGGGAGTGGCCGACGAATGGATCACATGGTAGGTACACCATTGAGAACATTCAGTTATCTTGTCATCACTACTGGGAAGTCAAACAATAAGAGAGTTTCTACCGCGGATCTGCACTTGCAGTGACCGTTTTTCCTAACTACATACAACTCGCGAATCAGCTACTTGCTATTTCAAAACAAAACAAAAAACATTGGCTTTAGTGGAATCACACAGTCAACTTGGGACGGCGGTAAGCTGGTGTGATCTTTGTAACGCCGCAATTCTGCACTAGACTCATCTTTACAAAAACTGGCGAAGTCGTGACAGCAGTGTTCAGCTAGCGTATTGCTTCCTGTTAATAATGCAGCAATCCAAGATGCCTGAAGATAATGGAGCAACCAAGCCAGGTAAGACCTGAAACCTAATTGAATGACGTCAATGCCTAAAAAATGACTACCTTGATGTAGTTGTTCAGCTGAAGTGTCCATTTGCAAGAATTGTGCCATTTGCACCATCGAGTAAAATATATGTCATCGTGTTGTTACCATAACCTTAAACGTAGGTTTAATGTTTCTAGAATACATGGGAGTGATTGATTAAAACAAATTTAAAAAAAAAATACTGTATTAATGGTTATTTTTATTCAATCAGGTATGACTCGTGCATTCATAAGTTGTCTTTAGTTTGTTTTTATTTTAAGTAGTTTTTTCTGAATCGAATGTTTCATGAAGTTATATATTCAGCTCAAAGTCGGTTTTTAGCGTGGATTTCCAATGAGATCGATGTGTTGATGATGATCATGGCTGTCAACCGTAACAACAACATTAGTGTTCCGCTTACTAGATCTCACATGGACAGAGTTGCCTAGCCATGTGCCACTGTGTACCACGGCAGAGTACACACTCCCCATTGGTCG
The DNA here is from genome assembly GCA_900302425.1 of Brosme brosme. Taxonomy (NCBI): domain Eukaryota; kingdom Metazoa; phylum Chordata; class Actinopteri; order Gadiformes; family Lotidae; genus Brosme; species Brosme brosme. The sequence continues at coordinate 3,061 of OMKX01100921.1, forward strand.
AGATTAATCGGTGACGCGGTTGTTGTATAATCGGCGCGCCGCGTCCCGGTAGAGAGGCAGACTGCAGGTCCACGTGATACGGCGAGAGACGATCGCTGTGACCTAGATTTCCCCCTTCACTCAAAACACAACAGATCCACATCTGGGTGGACAGTAGAATCGAATAGTCATGGTTTGGTTATGTAATCATGATTTGTAATAAGTAGAATTAGTATACTAATTATGGTGAACTACGCTTCGTCTTTCGCTGTGTAATGCGATAACTAATTTGTTGTCACCTTATTTTCTGTTTTATTAAATACATAAATAAAATGACTTGTGTCCTTGGCACGTCATCGTTTCTATCCTGAACCATAGCGATAAACCTCGACACCGTGTCAAGCAGAACAATCACTCTTCTGATCTGGTCTTTTTTATATTCTTTGATTCTTTTTGTTTCACTGGGGTACTGTGTGAACAATATAAACCATGTGGCAAATGTGGCACCAGAATTTCCACTCTTCATCCATGTTAAGCATTTGACCCAGAGTACACTTTTATTTTCCTATTATCATTAAATTCTCAATCACTCTGTTCCCACCCTCTCCACAGGGGGTGTCATAGCGTACATCTCCTCTGGCTCCGCCTCCAGTTCTGAGTCATTCATGAGTGACAGCTCCAACAGCAGCTACCTATCCTCCTCCCCAGCGATGTCCCGCCCCTCGCTGCCCAGCCGGGCTGTGGGCATGCTGGTTGACATTGCGCCACCTACCAAACCTGGCCAGCACCGCGGCCCTGGGAGCGAGAGGTCCAGACGCTCGTCATCGTCCTCTTCCTTCTCCAAGAGCAGCATCACCAGTAAGCCCACGTCCCTGCTAATTGTAGCTCTGCTACAATCGCTAGGCAACTGGCGAATGCTGTAGTGACTCAAAAGGGGTTGACAATGCATTCAAAATGCAAACGATCTATTAAAAATGGAAGAATACTAATTGTTATATGTACAACCAAATATATATATATATATATATAATGAAGTTATGAACAAATAAAAGGCAAAAAAGTGTTAAAGCTAAACCAATACGATGCTGCTGAATGGCATTGCGCTTTAACTGACTGGCTAACTGAGTGTCTCTCCCGCCCCTCGGTTATGTATGGCAGAGATCAACGGCATGGTGCTTCTCTGCAAGGTGTGTGGCGATGTGGCGTCTGGCTTCCATTACGGCGTGCATGCCTGCGAGGGCTGCAAGGTGAGAACACACAAACGCATTGATTCATGATTTATTTATATTTCACATACCTGATTCATGGTTTTTCCTAAATGATTCAAAAATAATATGTAGTTAATTTTATTTAAAATGAATCAGATCAGATCTTTTTGTTGTTGTTACATGTTTGCATTTTAATGCAAACACAATCCTCTATTTCTCCTTTAAGCTGAATACAGGCCCCTCAGAGACCGAAACATGTTCTTACTGTTCTCTCTTGGCTCCTCAGGGATTCTTCCGCAGGAGCATCCAGCAGAACATCCAGTACAAGAAGTGTCTGAAGTTGGAGAACTGCACCATCATGAGGATCAACCGCAATCGCTGCCAACGGTGTAGATTCAAGAAGTGTCTGTCCGTAGGCATGTCAAGAGATGGTAAGGGCCCTTTCATGCTCTATTATGGCCATCTCAGCTTCACACATCATCTGTGAAGAAGGGTTTAGTCTGGCTTTATGTAGACCAGGCTGAATGTAGACCGAGCTGAATGTAGGAATTCACCCATAGTGAATAGTCTTTGTATGCATGTGTTTTGGTCTTTTTTCTTCAAATTGTTTTTTGGGGTTACCTGGTTGGGTAAGCTGGTTGTGATTCTCGAGGTTATGAACCAAATATCTGTGATCTTTAACAGATTATATAAACCATGAGTTACTTATTTAGTTATCTCTTGGTCATGGTCGTTTAACGAGAAGTCCTTTAGATCTGGTAGAAGTTGTAGACCCCTTCCTTGATTGGCTCTTCCAAGTAAAAACAGATGGCCGTTTGTTTAGTTCATATAGTTAAAGTGAACATACGTAGGTCAAGTTGATATGAATCACAGGTCAAGTTGCATCTAAACAACCTTTCTGCTAACGCCTTCCCTGCAGCTGTGCGGTTTGGTCGGATCCCGAAGCGCGAGAAGCAGAGGATGCTGCTGGAGATGCAGAACGCCATGAACAACATGATGGGCGGCGGCAGCGGTAGCGTGCTGCTTGGCCAGCAGAGCACGACACTTCCTTTTGAGACCATGGCCCTCCACGCCAGCAGCTCGCCATCCTCATCGTCATCCTCTTCATCCTGCTCCTCATCCTCCTCGTCCTGCTCAAGTCCCTTCTCAACCCGCTCCCCGCAGGAATCCGAGTCGGTGGTTTCAATGGACACCAACTCCAGCTCTGCTTCCTCCTGTGGCTCGGACAGCGGCGATGACGAGACTGTCAACACGGTAACTGTGCAGCGCCGGGAAAGTTTTAACTACAGCATGCAAGGGTCACCGAGGCTGAGCCAGCGGCTTGGGTCGCCGATGCCGGTCGCTGTGGAGACCCAAGTGAGTGACAACCATTTTGAAGTACAGCAGAACAGTTGGAACCGTTTGAACCGTTGGAAACACAACAAAAACAATGTTGCCACAGAAGAATACCAGCAACGTAACCAAGGCAACAGCCAGCGTGTCACCAACACAGCTTACAGGGAAGAGAGAGTTCCCCACCAGCAGCAGAACATCAGCGCCCCTAGTGGTAAAAGGTTGGATGACGTCCTCAGCCTTCCGCAAAACCAGCACACCTTCAGCGCCCCAAGTGTATCCAATGGTAACAGTGGACCAATCAACAGAGCTCACTTGGTGAGTGTTTGGTAAACAAGCTAAAGCTTTTTCAACAACAAAGTTAAATCCTTATAAGGGGAGGCAGGATAGTCTAGGCGGGATTAGAGGCTGTTTAACTCCCAGCCAGAATGTTCTTGGTGCAAACCCCAATGTCCACAGTCTACCTGTAGGCATCCTTGAGCAAGGTGCCCTAACTCCAACCTGCTTGTGGAGCTCTGACAGAGCTCCACAAGAGCTAAAAATAGAGCTAAAAATGGTCTGATGGTTCAGGTGTGTCCCATGAACGACTCGCCAAACGTGGACCCAAGGAAGCCCAGCCAGGAGATCTGGGAGGACTTCTCAATGAGCTTCACTCCGGCTGTGCGTGAGGTGGTGGACTTCGCCAAGAGGATCCCGGGCTTCCGCCAGCTCTCCGAGCAGGACCAGGTCGGCCTGCTGAAGGCCGGCACCTTCGAGGTGAGCCACACCTTCCAGAGCTTCTTTGTATAATTTAACTGAACATATATTTCATGTAGTGAGTACTGCTGAAGTCGGCCCCAGCTTTAAATGTTGCCTAGTGGGCAGGCAGGACCCGTTTAGGCTGAGAACCACTTCAGCCCCCCGGGGCTGACTTCAGCAGTACACACTACACAACTCGGATCATGCAAGGGTATACACATTGAGACTCAACTGTCAGATTATCCGCACCTTCTCTGAAAATTTGCAAAGTCCCGTGGGAACACGTCCACTCACTTAGAAGGAAACGAGGTCCAAGATGTACATTTGTACGAGACTTGATTTATCGTCAGATCAACAATTAACGGCCCAGTCATGTAATCGAAACAAACGTTTCTAGCACCGTTTCAAGCATTCATTTTTGCAGGTTAGTCGTAAGGACTTTAAATTGACAACAAAGAAAACCATGGACTTATGTCTGATTATCAACATTTTTATTCAGATCCGGATATCTGAGTAATTCGTTATGAAGAATGGGCCATGTGTCTTCCCATTGGATGTTGCCACCATAACCACTTTTTCAGTGTCAGTCTGCCCAACACTACTGGAGTATGGCCCGGTATTATCAAACCAGTTTGATCCCCCACACTACACTTGTGATCCCCAACACTACACGACAATCAGAGCCGCCGTCCCCCCGACAACCTGATCGCCACCGTCCCCCCCCTTTTTAATGAGCCCTGAATTTGCTCTTACTCCGTATCTCCAGGTGCTCATGGTTCGTTTCGCCTGTCTGTTCGACGTGACCGAGCACACGGTCACCTTCCTGAGCGGCAAGCGCTACAGCTTGGTGGCGTTGCGAGCGCTAGGCGCCGGCGAGCTCCTCAACGCCATGTGTGAGTTCAGCGAGAAGCTGGCGGCGCTCCGTCTTGACCACGATGAGATGAGCCTGTTCACTGCTGTTGTGCTCGTCTCAGCCGGTACAAACACACTACCTACCTACCTACTTACCTACCTACATACCTACCTATCCCTGCAGGCATAAAGAAAAAGTTTAATTTTTCATGTCGATACCTTGATTTATTTATTTATTTCAAAATTGATATAGAGGATAAATCCCTTGAGATGCAGCATCTCGTTTTTAAGGGGGTCCTCAGGCACAAAACATGGAAGTTCACAGACAGCTACACAACATAAAACAATCAACATAGTAACATCAACAAGGACATACACAGGGTGATTTTCCATATAGCATCATGGCTTATTCTCTCGTCTCTTTCCTCCCCTCTTCTCCTGCCGGTACCAGACCGCTCTGGGATCCAGGACCTAGACTCTGTGGAGGCCCTGCAGGACCACCTGATCCAGGCGCTGCGGGACCTGGTGACGAGGAATCACGGGCAGGACGGCGCCACCACCTTCACCAAGCTGCTGCTCAAGCTTCCAGAGCTGCGCTCGCTCAACAACGTGCACTCAGAGGAGCTGCTCTCTTTCAAAGTGCACCCTTAATGCCGCCGGGGTCGTCCCTCACCTGAACTTACCCTGAAGGCCTGGGGTCGTCCCTTACCTTGCCCACAAGGCCCTTACAAGATAAGCTAGTACTTAGAAATTCCGGACCATACCTTCCTTATTGTTAATGGCGCCAGTGTTATCCCTTACCTTCTCTTACCCTAAGGACCGGGGTCCTACCCTACTTTACCCTCAAGGAGAGATTGTGAGAAGGAACAGTATGGGGCATGGATGCTCTATCTCCTGTGCGCTTTTAAATTATGACTAACTAAGCCACAACCACCTTGACTATTCAGATGATGCGCGCACACACACCCCACAGGTCCTAACTCCTTCCCATTCTCCCTTTCTATTTGACCGATTTGATTGCTTTGTGTGTATTTTTTGTCCAAAATGTATTCTAAAGTTATATTTGATATGACAAGTTTTGTTTAAGTAGACCAGAGGACGACGTGAGGAGAGAATATCAGATGTACTGTATTTATTGATCGAAATGTTTAATTTGTCGGTTGATTGTGGCACACACACAAGTCACTTCAGTGCAGTGTCAGAGCCAGGCTAACGGATAAAGGGGTGCTATGGTAGTTTTAGTGAGTCAGAGGGTGTACCGTAGGTGGCTTCATGAAATGAGATGAGAGCAATTCGTTATAAACTGTAAAATATTATATTTTTCTGTGAAAGAGATTCCAAGTGTATCGGCTCAAGATGAATGTGTCAATGAGACTGTACATACCTTTTTATGTAGAGAATGTTTTGTTAATATTCAATCATTTCGACTGATTCACATTCACCTAGGCAAGCAAGCTATCAGAAAAACGTTTCAAAGAATATGTAATGATTGCTGCTAATGCATGACTAGCTAACAGCCATACCCTAGTCAGGGTAAAGTCAAGGCAAGTTACCACATACAATGTACAACGTACAATGCTGTTATAAGTGAGAAAACATAGACTTTGTAAACGCATCCATGTTTTCTTTCTCTTGAGTCTCAAATTTGCTGACAGTTAGTTTGAGAATGTAGGACTGGTAGGACTGATTCTTGTACATTTCTCGTAAATTTGAAATAAAAAGGTATATATATAGATATATATATCTATATATATATATAGATATATATATATATATATGTTTGTGTGTGTACACAGAAATGTGTATAAAATGATCTGTTTCTTCCACAGGCAACACTGCAATATGTATATAGTCGTGCATACAATTCATGAACATAGATATGAATACAATAGTATGATATAAAATACAAATGAAGTCATGTGAACATTATGTATGTGGGTTGTGTTTCAATCAGACTGGTAGAACCAGGCAATAAAGTAGTTTTCTTGAAAAAAATAAGTTCCACTTTGTTTCCATTATTTCACAAGAATCGTTGTGTGCAAATTATATTACACAACGAAGCAAGACTTTTTCAACTTTTGCAAAAGGTTACCAATTGTGACCTAAAAATCCTCAAACAAATAACAATGAATGAGTCCAATTGTATAGGAACATTCATGCGCAAGTTGGTTAATGGTGCAATTTATGTTCCCAAAGCTTGAAGTTTAATTATAGTTATCAACGTTATTATATTAATATAGTTTCCATATGTTTAAGAAAATAAAACCTAGTATTGTCACTGTACATAATGCATGTGATGGCTGGAGGAGTTTCTGCAGAGCAGCTCATCAGCCAGTTCAGCTCATCAGCCAGTTCATCAGGCTGATGAATGGCACCTGGTGGGGTGTGGCCTGGCCGGAGCAGAAAGGCTCAGCACGGAAACATTCAGTGTCCCTCTAGACTCCGGCTGGTGTGGAAGCCCTGCTCCACCTGTGGACTCTTTTTCTTTCTTTGGTTCTTTGTTTTGTTGGTTTGTTTTGTCTTGGTTTGAGTTGCTTTTAAGTTCATTAATAAATTCTTTTTGTTAAAATTGCAAAACTCAGTTGTCTCTCCAGCTTTTGTCCAGTTCCTGGAACATGGAACGTGACAAAATGGGGGCTCGTCTAAAGCCAGTGTTTTGGGTAGGAATTGTTGGTCTGCTGATGCAGGTTGGTGGAGACGTATACTGAGTTGGTAAGTACAGAGTTTGGAGATAAAGTAAGTGTGGCAAATTTTTTCACTGGTGTTCCCCTCTGTTAGGCGTAGCAGCAGTCCCTAATAGAGGCTCTGCTGCAGTTTTTTTTTGCCTTTACTGTTTTGGGTGGTATCCTGGGAGGGCCCTTGGCGAACTCAGCAATGCCACTGAAGACTAGGGTTGAGTGTAAGTAGGTTTTGGTTAGACAGTTAGTAGGGGGGACCCAGTGGGGGCGCCACATTCTGTATTGTTTATCTAGACTGTTGGGTTGGGTTCAGGTATGGCTGCCAGTGTTGAGGGTTTCATTAAATGTCCCTCTTATGAGTTACTAGAGCAATATACGAAGGAGCAGCTTCTCAAGGTGGCACACCATTATTCGGTTGCTGTGGATGCCAGACGTACAAGGGAGATTTGTTCATTTGTGACTCCATCTGGTTTGTATTCATATACCGTGATGCCGTTTGGGTTGCGCAACGCTCCAGCCACCTTTCAAAGATTAATGAATAAGGTGGTTCGGGGGCTGGAGGGTTGTGCAGTCTATTTGGATGATGTTGTGATATATAGTGATACATGGGAGAAACATTTGGAGCAGGTGAAGGCTTTGTTTGACAGGCTACTTTGGG
>OMKX01100923.1:0-18318 GCA_900302425.1 Brosme brosme
CCGACCAATCACAGCTAGGGATGATCAATTCTGTCCTCTGATCATTAACATGATTCTGCCATTGCTAGGGGGAAAGAAATCAACCATATAAGATGAACGAATTATGCCATGTGTACACAACATATTCTACTTATAAACTTATACTCTTTCATTCAACAAAAATCAATTATAAAAGTAATTGACTCTGCTGTAATCTGTTTCATTTTGACTATATTTATGAATGCATATTAAGGGCCGTAATAATAAAATATATTTGGGGGGGGGACACATCCCCCAAATATTTAAATATGCTCAAAATGTCCCCACCAATATATTGATATAATTATTTATTTTTATAATAAACACGGTGTTGCTCTACCCCAGCAGAAGTCTCGAGTGTCCGACTGCTGTGGGTAGGTAGGTACAATATCAAAAACTGTACTGTCGCTCTATAAATTTACTTTACAATAAATCAAATGTATTAAAACATTTAAAACTAGAACTTAATATGAGTGTTACGTAGGCTATCCCTGTCGATCTTGATAGTTTTGTGATACTTAAGTGTCAAAATTATAATTTTATCATTTGTTTGTCTCGCAATGTTACGAAATGTGCTGTAAGAACTTAAGCTATGGAACACCATTTGTAAAGCGTGCGAAATAATATAAATCCAGCATCAAATTTAAAATTGAACTAAATGTATTTTTAATTGGTTAAATCGAATTGAATAAATGTTAAAATTGATTGAATAGAAGTTTAAATGAATTAGAAAAATGAATTAAATGTTCTCACTATGTAAACGAGGCCAGGCAATCAAATACAATCGTGATTGGACATGGACCAGAGTCGTTCAGTAGACGAAACATCACAATGCGACAGGCCTCATTTACATATTGAGACGTCAATTTGAGAAGGATAATATGATAAGCTTACACAATAGGAAAAATGAATAAACTGATCAATTGGAAGTAAAATAGCTGAACAACACCAAATAACGGATGATTCCAAACATCTATTAAATAGAAAAAAAGATATTTAAGTGCATTATATATTTACTGTTTCAAACCAATTTAAACATTGAATCAGTCCACTTAAATATTTATGCAAACAATTTAAACATTTATTCAATACAATTTAACCAAGTTAAACATATTAAAATTAAATTTATATATTGATGCTTGATATATCCTATTTCTCACATGGCACAAATGTAATGTATCCGCCATTTGGCATACATTCTCATTAGCTAGCGACCAGTCCATACATTCTGAGCCTATTCCACATGCTAACGTTAACCATCACTTGTTGATTGGAAACGTATTATTGTAACACCTTACCAATAATAACACTTCACTTCAGCTAGGACGTGCATGAGAAGGTTAAGTTAACGTCAATACGTAATTTTGCGCTTGACATGTAATTGTGTTAATAAATTGTATTTTGCCAAAACGTGATGACAATCACGTGGCTACGGCCTTGGCGAAAAGGATACCATTGTACATTTTTCAACAACTTCATCTGGTTTAACAACTCCTTAGAACTCTGAGAACATGAACCGTTTGACAGTTCATGGATTTTGATTTCTGAGGCTCTGGATTTCTGAGGCTAGCACCTCCTCCCCATCTGAAGAGTCACAAAGGAGTGGAGATGGTGACACACTTAGGGCCTCACAGTGATAGTTTTACCTGCAGGTAAAACCGTACTGCCATGGCCATTGTCATATTATGGTAATATAGAAACTTCTTACAGAAAGGATTAAAATGTCATCCCAGATAGGTAGATGGAAGAGAAAGTATTAATATATTATGTTGTGTCCTTGACTGCATGCTTACAGATTAGATTAACAGTAAACTTGGCACTGTCTACAGCTGTTATCATTCTTCAAGGACCCTGTGAAGATAAACTAGCCAAGGGACAGAGAAGCACCACAAAGATTGTGGCAAGGGAAATCGGAATGATCGGGTCTAAAGTACTTTCACACATTTTAAATGTTGGCTAAGCAGAGATAGTCAAATAGACAAGACAAAACAGCAAAACAGTGGGAACCATCGGGTCATCACCATTAAGAAGAGTGGGTAAAATGTCAAGAGGTCGCAAATGAAAAAGACAAAACATGTTTATTTTTAGGAGTATGTTATTTTATATAGGCCTAGTCTCACAAATAGTATATAATATGCCTGAATCTTAACTGAACAATTCTTTGAATGTAATTGTATGTTATGTAATTGAATGTAATATGTAATATGTCGGCCTATACACCAGTAATATACAACTACATTACATTTGAATGTTGATTTTTTTAAATATTATTTTTCTTTAGCAGTAGTTAAGACCTACTGTGCTTAAGTAATCTTGAGCACATAACCGGGGCCAAGCACGATGACTTTAATGAGGAGTGATCTGCACCATAAGGACGTAGTCCTGTTATATTAATTATAACATACGTAAACATGGAAATATCTAAAGGAATCAGAAGGTTCTCCTAATACAAATATACATGGATAGAATAGTTTGGATTCAATTCTCAGAATAGTATAATGTATCTATGTATATGTTTATATACCTGTGTAATCTATGTAGGCCCACCCTCTGTGCAACAAAAAGCATTTATTCCTTACACAAAAGATTCAACTTGAATTCAAGCTATTGAAAGAAACGGGTTGCTTTAAAATATTTGATTCATTGCTTTGGAAATGAATAACTTAATATAAATATTTGTATTTGTTTTAAATGGAGTAATAGAAATAAAACAGAAAAGGCCCTTATGTTTTACAAGAAGACATGCTCATCAAAGATATATCTCAATAAAAAATCTGGTCAAAAAGTTATGCCCCTACAAAATAGGCCATTATATTATTGGCTAATGAATACTTCTGGATTAGGAAAATGTTGTTTACTGTAAAGTATAATTTTCCCCGTATATTTATGTCATGGCTATTTAAGTCCAAACTGTAAATTCTACCTGCTAAATATGCATGCCCCGACCTCATCCCCCCCATCTTTTATCAACCTTTACAAAGCAGGGCACTATGGTGTACCTTACCATCATTATCGCCATCACATCTGGACCCACTTACAGTACGTGGGAAGAAGGGTTGCATAGATGTAACGTCTTACCTATCGGAGCGGAGTATGTTGTTCGAGAGGAAGTAACACTCTTGGACTGGGAGATTATCCTGATATTGACCGGGTCATAAATCATTGAATATTATCTGTGTTGGCCTTCTCATATCTTATGTGGTTAACCTTGACACAAGAATCGATGGCAGGTAAACCACATTGAAAAGTGGGGTCTATCTTCTCTTATGAAACATAATGAGCATCCCCTTCTCGAGTTTTACTTGCTTGGACAAATTTGAAAGCTATAATTACAAGTAGCCCTACATATAATTCTGCACCTGCAGGAGTGCTTGTGTAATTATAGTTAGGACAACAGATGGCGCCTTGTTGACATACCTACATAGCCAACGTTAAAGTTTTTCTCAGGCCACTTTAAAATAAATTAAATAATTATTAGGCCAAGTGTAAATACAATTCCCAAAGTATTTTTTTTCCACCTCTCCTTTAATACTTTTTGAGCCTTTAACACATAGTCCGCTTTCAGGTCAGAGGCAAGAAGCTTTGAGTTGTCAAGTGTTCTTAAACGGATCTTAAATCTAACAATGTGAAAGTCACCTCAGGGATCTCCATTACAGTTTGAGTAAAGGATACTGTGTTGCATAAGCCCAGCCATTATTATCAGAAAACTTTATTGATCCCCGGGGGGAAATTATGATAGCGATTGCTGGGAAGACTTGACAAACAAAAGGTGTGTGTTGATGTTACCTGATAAATCAGACTAGTTTGCGATTACTTCCTTCACGATTTTTAATACAATTGTCCCCTCTTACTCATGGCTCAGTAAATACCTGATGTCTCCATGCAGCCATTTGTTTTTCACAACAAATGGGTATGGTCGTTTCCGTCTCAAAGTTGGTGTTAGTCATTTTTTGAAGCACCATCTTGATCAAAATGTATTCGGCTATTGAATACCAGCCAGGAATAACTCCATACCTTGCCTCCCCCAAACACACCTGTCTAGACAAGGATACTGGTTTAACGCTAATTATTTGTTCTATTTAAAAAAAAATACACTTTTGAGACATCATGAATTTATTCAAGGAAATTTGAAAAGTGACAAAATCATTTGCTGTTCCAATGAAAGTACACCAACTTCAGAAAGAAAGTAAAACACTTTGAAAAAATTGTAACTATACTAATCAATGTCTTGTAGTACAAAAAAGAAAAAATATAGAAAAAAAAGCCCATGCATCATTTATCAAAGTTCAATAGCACTGTTATATGAACATAAAATAACGAATCGGGAAAGAAAAAAATATGACTTTAAAATCTGCGTTGCTTATTGGGTCCATATTCACCTGGACCTGGGAGGCCCCTGGGGAACCCCCCCTGCTGGCCTCCGCCAGGCATGTTGTTGTTGTTGTTGCTGCCGGGGCCAGGACCCATCAAGGAGGTATTCTCAGCAGACATGGGTGGATTTCCTGCAGGACCTGCATTGCCACCCATCAAGTTCCTATTCATTGGCATCCCATGGCCGCCGGCCATATGCATCCTCATTTCCTGCTCCCTGCCTTCCGGGAAGTTCCCCCTGAATCCCTCCTGCTGCCTCTTCATCATTTCTTCCCCGCGCATCCTCACCTCCTCTTCTCGCCGACGACGGTCCTCCTCCTGGCGGAGCTCAGCTTGCTTTCGCTTCTGCATCTCCTGACTATGGAGTTCCTCCATCCTCCTGAGCTCTTCCTGGCGGCGCAGCAGGTCCTGCCTCATGAGGATCACCTGGTGCTCATGCCGGGCCGCCTCCATCTCAGCCTCCAGCTTCTCGTGGGCCTCCTTTATGTTCCGGTCAACCATGTCATACTGCTGTTTCTCCATCTCCATCAGGGCCTTCCAGCGCATGGCATACTCGTACTCAAATGTCCCTGGCTGAGCAAATCTCGGTGGCTGCTCACGCTCTTTGTGGTATTGCTGGTTTTTGTTCACCAGCTTTTCTGACAAGCCCTCGTCGTCATCGAATTGATCCATAGGTTCCACCGTCACGGGTCTAGGGAAAGCAGTCAGTAGAAATGCACCTTCGCCGCACTTATCTAACGCTTTTCTTGCGGCTGGCTTGGAAGTGTACTCCACAATGCCTTTCCCTGTGGGGCGTCCCCTGTCATCCACGATGACTATGGCTCGTTCTATCTGGCCGAACACAGCGAAAGCCTCCTCCAACAACTCATTGGAAACAAAATCCGGCAAATTCTTAACGGTTAATGCCGCACCATGCGTAGCAAAGCGCACACGAATTTGCCTGCCTCGAAAAGGTGTATCATCAAGCTCGGCTCTAGCAATCTCGGCTATTATCCGTGACTCTAGCCTAATGAAACCAAAGCCTCGGTCTTTGTTGATGAAAATCTCGGAGGGCTTGCCATATTTGGAAAACAGTTTCTCCACTTCTTGCTCAGATACACCCGTTGGTAAATTCCCCACGAATAGTCTGCTGCGCTGAGTATAGGCCTTCTCGCCGGGTTTTCTGAAGTTTTGCAGATCTAGGGTTAAGGCCTCGTTTTGCTCTGGCTTCAAATTGTGATCTGGATGTTGGCCATTTGTGTTCATTCCTCCGGGTTTTTTCTGCTCCGTGGGGCCCGGCTGTCGAGGGCCATGATTCGGCGGAGGACCCCTGTTTCCTTGCATTTTCTTTTAAAACACAATTTATCTCCAACAATCTATTTGTTTTGAAATGCACTACTAGCGTAAGACAGTTACACACAAAGAGCTGAAAATGGCCGCAGCTATCGTGGCTACAACCACCAGGCTAGGCTAACAGAGCTATTGTGATTTGAAAGAGATGGCGACACTTTATTCGTGACGTATTCATCATGCGACGCTGAGAGTAATTTCGCGGGAGTCTCGATGTTATTCCGTCGTTCCCCCAATTAAATAAAGTAACCAACAACCAACGCGGAATTACACATAGAAAGGTAAGAACATGGTGTTTACCTAGGAGTTTCATTCTGCCGACAACAATGGCGTAAACATTGCTCATTGTCATTATTGTAGGGTTAATATGTTTTTGACAACTGTATCTGTAGGCCATATTGTTACCATTTAGTATGTGACAGACACGGAGGCAATAAGATAATTTCACCACGCTTCATATTAACACTGTAACGTGTTTTAACGTCTTCCAGTCATGTTCTCTGACCTGAGTGCCCGGAGAGAGAGTTCGACTCTACTTTGTCGACCAGGATCCGAGGACCAAGGACCTGTGTTTGACAGGGTGCTGCCTGCGTACACTCCGTGCTCTGAACGTTTTAGACTGGGTGACCGCAGTTATAATCGTCAGTATGCACATATTTATGCAGTACGTCTTATGCAAATGACGCCAGGGCTCATAGAAAGAGCAAAGCAGAAATGGGGTAAGTTTTGGTTTTGTACAAAGGTCTACACTGAACCATTTGTAGTATATGAGGCATGTTATACCTTGAGTCACTTGTTCGTCTACACATGTATATGCTCTCACAGGAGGAGATGTATGCATTCGGAAACTATGCGATCTACAGACAGGGGAGCAGTGTTGCATTGTGGGTACCCTGTTTAAGCATATGGATATGCAGCCATCAATTCTGAAGGAAATCAGTGAGGAGGTAAGCGGCTTTCACCACCTACCTAGATGCATCCCAATTTACGAACAATCAGCAGACCAACTTGACTCCACTTTCAAAATAGAAGAACACACCATGGCTGTATTGTCAAGGGGCGATGCTCTAGTCTAACTCTAACCTGTAGTTATTTAAATTTTTCAATGAAGCACAATCTCCTGCCTCAGCCGGCACGCACAAACTACATAAGTGATACGGATGAGCTCATTCTTGAGGATGAGCTGCAGAGGATCAAGTTGGAGGGCAAAATCGACAAAGACATTTGTGTCACAGGTCAGTTTCCATCGTAGTTTGGAAATGACAGCTTTGTATATGCAATGGTGTAAAAAAAAAAGAGCTTGTTTTAGCTGTTGTGCTCAATCTTTATATTTCATCTCTCAGGTAGCGTCATTGTCATATATGGCGCAGAGAAAAATGTTGGGAAGTTCACAGTGGAGGACTATTGCACTGCTGATATCCCTCCGCAGAAAGCCAGGCCTTCGCTGAGCTCTGACCGGTATAGTCGCTTACACAAGTGTACACAATAGATGCACACGAAACCACTCCCTTGCACGCAGAACATTATTGATTGTCAGACTAAATGCTGGTTTCTGTGACTGGTTCAGGTTCGTACTCCTGGCTTCTGGACTTGGCCTTGGCAGTACTAGCGCTGACAGCATGCTAAGTCTGCAGCTGCTTGTTGACATGGTCACTGGCCAGCTTGGTGACCAGGGGGAGCAGAGTGGGGCGGCTACCATATCCAGGGTACTGCTGGCTGGAAACCTCCTGAGCCAAAGCACCCAGGACAAGGAGGCCTCCACCAAGGTATGTTTTGTTCCTATCTGTGGGGAGGTATAAGAAGCTGATGAAATGGGATTCCTTAACAATTGTGTTGCTGATGATGACCTCGCTTACAGATACAAGGCATCTATACGTAGCCCATTGTCGATTGCTAGATTGCTATGACAACATGCTATTTGGATATGCTACAAATATTTATCCACAAAGTAATTTAGATATGCAAATTAGTTTAAATCGAGTAGGCTGTTTGCACAGATGTGTTTTGAGAAGACGGTAGTGAGAGAAGGGCTTTGGAAATGCAATGAAATGCATGAAGGAGTCGAGAATGATAATGAGTGGCCTCCACTGTGTATGCCCAGCCCAAGTATCTCACCAAGAAGACACAGGCGGGAAGCGTGGAGGGGATGCGCCTGCTGGATGAGCTGCTACTTCAGCTGGTGGTGAGTCTCAATAGCCATGGAGATTTATCATGCACGTCTTCATTCAGAGTAACGCACCTTACATTCTGCACCACGGGTCTCTTGTGTGCAGCAAGCTAGTGAGACAAATTCTGAATTCAGGACTGTAATACCCTGTTAATACATATGTGATCCTGAAGCTATAATGCAATGAAAGATTTGCTTACAAGAACATATAGAGAGAGAATTACTCAACTGAATGGTTCTCTCCCTCTCTCTTTCTCCTTTCTCTTATATATATAATATATATATTATTGTGGTCATCTGAATGGTGTTCACTCTCTCTGCAGGCATCTGTGCCAGTGGATGTGATGCCAGGCCAGTTTGACCCCACCAACTACACCCTCCCCCAGCAGGCCCTGCACCGCTGCATGTTCCCTCTGTCCTCTGTGTACCCTACCCTGCATCTCGTCTCCAACCCGTACCAGGCCGACGTCGACGGGATCAGGTGAGACCTCATATATCACAGAGGCATAAGGGATGTGACATTTATTTTGTCTTTGGGGCTATAGATCAAGATTGGAGGTATATTCCACATAGCATGGGTGCCCCTACTCTGTTGTCATTTTGGGTCATAAAGTGACCATTTTTGCCCTTGCAAATCCACTAACAGCAGTTTTGATGAGGTAGGGAAAAAACTTTTGGGTAGCTGCTGCTTTCTGCTCCTTTAAACCCTAAAATGCTTATTTCTTGGCAGTTGTTTTGGGGTTCATCCGGGTTCCACGTATTTTTTTTGAATTATAAGTTTTAATTATGTTTAAAAGCCAGAGATTTAGAGGCTGTCTTTAAGGTTGATATCCTCTTGTGCTAACTTCCCTTTCCCCAATGCAGGTTTCTGGGTACCTCTGGACAGAATGTGATGGACATCCATAAGTACACCAGTATGACCAACCACCTGGACATACTGGAGAACACCCTGAGGCTTGGACACCTGGCACCTACAGCCCCTGACACGCTAGGTACCAGCTCAGTCTAACTTTTGAATGTTATTATTTCTTTACTTGTTTTGCAGCTTATACAGGCCTACAGCAATAATGTCCGAAACGATGTTCTTTTCACTATTGGTGTTTGCCTGTATTTACATCCTTTTTAGGATGTTACCCATTTTACCAGAAGGATCCTTTCATTTTGGAGGAGTGTCCCCATGTGTACTTCTCTGGCAACGCACCATCATTTGACTCCAGGACTGTAACTGGTCAGTACGCTTGTCTGGCCCTATCTATCACTTTAGTACTAGCATATGTAAGCGGAACGGTTATTTATGGCACTGCCATGAGGATAATAATTCAGTATTAGGGCTTACGGTCTTTGAGGGGTATGTTATTTTTGTTTATGATGAAATGTCTACTTGTGTTGGGTTCTGCATCAGGGGCCTGGTTTACACTCGATAAATATATAGATATATCTTCTGTTTTTGGACCTCAATTGTAGCTAGATACAAAATCCCATCTGTTTACACGAAAGCCACAACGCACTCACTGCCGTCTGTTTTGACCGAGTTTGGATGAGTGCCGAGGTTCCGCGGAGCCCCTTATTATTCTGCCGGTGCCCGCATGTTATTGTCCTTCCTGTGTTTTATAGTTGTTTGGTTTCAAAGGTGTCTTTCTTCCTTTCTTCCTTTTTAATCAGGTACCGACAGCCAACAGGTTCTTTTAGTGACCATTCCAGAGTTTGTCACGACCCAAACCGCATGCTTGGTGAATCTGCGCACGCTTGAGTGCGAGCCAGTGCGCTTCTCTGCCTTCTCCACCGCAGACGAAGATGATAGTGAGATGAACGTCAGCCACTGAGGTTTCAACACAAATACACACACTCGCGCACACACACGCGTGATGTCTTGAGCTTTCTCTGGGATTACTCGCATGTAGAATTCAGTGTTGTCTCGATCGAGTGTAACGGGGTCAACAGAATTATGAAACCATCTCGGAACGACGGCACTATTCGCTTCCATGTGCTGTAAGCTAATAACATTGCATCTTTAAAGAATTCAAATTCCAGTGAATAGCAATTCTAAGTTTTCACGTGTCACTGATCTGTTGACTTCCAGAAGAAGAAAGCATGTGTTTTAATTTAAGACCTTTGTGGCAACAATGTCTTGAACCACCATAGTCCTCACAAGGAGCATCGCACTAAATAATATGTAATAATGTAATAAACTTTGACCTGTTTTTCAAAATTGGTGGTGGTGTTATTTGTACTGTTTAGCTTTGATGAAAAAAAAGACCGGTTATTTCATAATTGGTCAGTAAAAAATAGATGCCATCTTTATTTTCAGTATGCAATCCGCATAAATATGTCCCGCTCAAAGCCAAATACATTCACAAGTAAATCTTCTATATCGAAACAGTAAAACAGAGTGTGGAAAGTTAAGACTACATGTAACCAGTAAACAATTAGTTACAAAACATGTGTAATGGACAGATATTCAGCTGTTCCCATAGTTGACATATTATACATAGAACAGGCTTCCATTGTTTATCATTGAACAAAAATTCTTGCAGTGAAATCTATAACTGAAGAACGACGATCGCCTATGTACTAAAACCACCTGTGTGTGAGTTTAATAGTCATCGATTTTGTATTCATAATCCCCTGTTGAGGACTGTCCCTCCTCTATGACCCATGGGTTGTACCAAGACGTGGTGCTCTCTATCGGTGCAGCTGTTGATGTTGTCGGCGGTAACGTGGTTGTTGTCATCAGCCGCATTTTCTCTTGCCTCAGGCGCCGGAGACGAGCTAATCGTAACTTTCTGAGGCCTTGGCGGTCCACTGCGTCGCTACTTCTGGTTGAACTGTGGGTCACTGCCACACCTCTGTTGCCGCCCCCAACCCGGGTTTGTTGCGTTCTGCCGCCGTGGCTGAGCAGGCGAATTGGCTTGTTACCATGCAGGGCCATGATCTGTGGAGACACAAATAAAGTCAGTTAATGGTTTATGAAAACATCCAAAGTGGCTGACAAGCTGTAGCTGTGGGCCCTGCTTTGGTTTACACACTGAAGAAGTCCAGGGTAATTTAGTGATCTGGGCCTGAAAATTCGTAAGTACACTGACCAAATGGACCCTAAAGTAATCTTCCAGCTCTTCCATGTATTCCTGAGATGTCTCCCACATACAATTATACATACAAAAATACAAAGTCAACAACAGCTCGGACTGTAAAAAGA
Source organism: Brosme brosme (assembly GCA_900302425.1). Taxonomy (NCBI): domain Eukaryota; kingdom Metazoa; phylum Chordata; class Actinopteri; order Gadiformes; family Lotidae; genus Brosme; species Brosme brosme. Next base: position 11,082 of record OMKX01100923.1, read on the forward strand.
TAAATTATCTAAATATAAAAAGAACATTCCCAACATACATGAAGTGTTTCTTGGAATCCTGTTTGAGAAACCAGTGCCTTTGCCTCCTGCTATAGATCCCCTTTTGACCCCTCCCAGCTTTAGTTGGGGTCATAGAACAGTCCTGGGACCCTCATACAGAACATGTGTGGAAGCCCCACACTCCATTTGTCCTCTCTCTACTCTACCTATGTCATAGGAGACTCACTCTATCAAGGTTTAATAGTTATTAGGTTTAGGGTTTAAAACGGTCAATTCTCCTGTCCAGATTCCCGATGTGATGCTGTGGTTTCTTTATTGAGATTAAGGCTTTTGTTGTTTATTCATGTTAAATGAATAAACAATTCTTTATTTTGTAAAATAAATGCCTTTATAATCAAAGGACGAAGTAGTGCTCGTTGATGGATCGTAGAGTCACTGATTTTGGACAAGATCTTTGACCACAGATAGATTGAATTGGCTACTTAATCTTTATAGTACAATCTAATATTAGTCTTCTAATATTATCTTCCTAACAAAAGTGGTAAATATGTTGCCAGAAGGGGCAACTGGAAGTCTTGGGCTGGCACATGCCGCACACCAAAACCAAAGGCCATAATGCTGTTGTAGTAGTACGCGAGCATAAAGAGGGTCAAGGGTCATCGCACAATGATATACTTTGGTTTCTTATTTTGCTGTTAATGTTACTTATTATCTAATACTGGTACAGTTAGCATTATGAGTTCCACAACAATCTTGTTTTAATGTGTTATGTATCTGTATATACATGTGTTAGGCGATTCATTGCTGTTCACTAGACAGTTTTCTTTCATTTGAGGGAGTAGATTTAGCTATAGTATTTATAGTATGGAACAAAAAATGTACTCTGGGGAGGGCTGGCTAGGCCATTTTTATTTTCTTTCACATGAACTATTATTATGAAAAATATACATTATTGATTTAAATGAATAGTAGGGCCTTCCTAATGTTAAATATCAGATAGAAGCATATGATGCATACTAAGCATATAATGCATATGGAACTCGCCAGGGGGCGCCAGTGGGGGTGGGGGGCAGCATTTGTATCAGGGTGGCCGTGGCCCCCCCTGGCCACCCCTTGGGGGCGCCACTCTCGAGCAGTAAAATAATCCAAGTTACCTCTAGATCAGTTTAAGCCACTTGATCACTCTACACCTGTTTATGTAGTTAAGGCTATCACTGTAAAGTAACGCATATGCTAACAAAACACTACTTCTCATCAAGCCACCCTGTGAAGGAAAGGATGGGTACGGCAGTGCTGACGGAGGGGATCATCAGACATAACCCAGTCACCTGTTTGATGCGGTCCCAGTTGGACTTGGCCAGGTTGAAGCTGCAGGCCGTGGCGCCCGCCTCATAACCCACCACACAGAGCTTGGTCAGGGCGGTGAACCCCTCGGCCCGCACTGTCACCTGGTACTCCCCCGGGTTCAGCAGGCGCCAGTAGTCCCCAGTTGGAGCTTCAGGGAACCAAAGAAAAAATATATTCAGTGCTAGTACTGCTTTCGGCAAAATAGCACAGAGCGCTAGAAAGTTTACTGACCTGTCGTGACATCGTGTTCAACCCCTTCTACCGACACGGTGGCGTTTGTGATCGGGTTTCCCTCTTGGTCCTTCACGATGCCCCGAATGCCGCGATGCACCTTGTTGGAGGAAAGACAAAGAAGTGTTGGCGTTCATCCAGCTTGGTACTTGGTATGGCGTTGTCCTGCGAACGCTTCTTTGTGACTGACCTGTTCCATAAAAGTCAGCATCGCCTCTCTGTTCTTTTCCCACTCGTATGCCAACTCACTCTCATGTGGGAACTTGTCACATCCCAGGAATATGGACAGCTCCAGACAGTTGGTGTGCAGGTAACTGAAATCATTCATACCTGAAGAGAAAGACGGGTGCAGATGAGCTGAGAGCACTGCATTAGTCCACCAGAGTGCGCCATACGTCTTCCCTAGTCATGATGGAGCTCTGAACTAGGGGTGTGCAGTCACTGTCCCTGCCTTAAAAGACAAACTCCTTCATCCTTCCCTTATACCAGCATTAAGACTATGTCATGGGGTGTTGTACTACTCACTGCCTGTAATGGGCTTCCACTTGGCACGGTTGACGATTCCCACCCCGACCGCAGCATCCTGTCCGTGGCAGGAGCCATGGAAGTTGTTAGTCAGGGTCAGATGTGTGGAGGCGTAGGAAATGGCCAGCCATCTGAAAAGTGACTCATCTGCGGTCTTTCGAGTCTCGTCTTCAGGCTCGGCGTAGCTGTCGGCCCCTCTTCCTCGATTGTCCTCTTCCTCCTCCTGCCTGTGTCCGTAGCCTTGGTCATGGCCGTAGCCCTGGTCATGGCCGTAGCCCGGGTCCTGGCCGTAGCCCTGGTCATGGCCGTAGCCCGGGTCCTGGCCGTAGCCCTGGTCATGGCCGTAGCCCGGGTCCTGGCCGTAGCCATGGTCGCGGCCGTAGCCATGGTCGCGGCCCTGGTCGTGGCCCTGGTTGCGGCCGTGATCGTAGCCGTGGTCGTAGCCGTGGTCGCGGCCGTGGTTGTAGCTGTTTCCTCGCCACTCATCTTCTGGTGCATAGCCCCTGTTCCTCCAGTCATCTGGTTCTTGAGGGGCGTACCCTCGGTCCCTCCATTCCTCTTGCTCTTGGGGGGCGTACTCTCTGTTCCCCCAATCCTCCTCCTCCCTCCCCCACTCTGCGCCATCATAACCCTCCTCCTCGTACCTGCGAGAAAAACAACAGTTGGCAGGAGTTGGTTGGTTTGCTTTTGTGTGATTACAAACATCTCATCTCACATCAAGTGAGAGGGAAGGACAAGGAGAGCCGATTCAAATGGTAGACTTGTAGAATATCAGAACAGGGATGCCTACTGTCTCTTCTTGCGGCTGTGGGGCCTTTGGCTCTCAGGGGCCTTGTTGCCCCTAAAGCCGTCAAAGGGGTAGGCCACCACCCTCTCTCCACCCTGGAAGTTTGCGCCCAACACAAACGGATGGCTCTCCATCCATGAGATGATGGCTCTTGTCTCCGCGGCCATCTGGTACAGCAAAGCAGGTGGACAAATGTCAATCATATTCAAGGATATCATTTTGGACCAATTGATTGAGACCAACAATCTTTTACCGATGCGTTTGCTGCCATGTTCTCAGGTGTGGCCACGTGGTGATTGGGAGTGAGTTTGGGTACCATGCCCTTATCCTGAGCATCCCACAGGACATTGTTCAGGTCTGGGAAGTTCTCGAAGATATCATAGCCATCCTCCGTATAGTGGCCCGTCTTCCAGCTACTAAGCTCGGACCCCTGCGGAGGAACGGTGGTTATTGAACAGCTGGCTATCAAGTGAAAACGAATGGTAGCCAAGTCAAAACAACAGTTAATACAATTCTTGGATATTGATGATGAAGTGTGTAATTGAATTGTGTTCACCGACCACTTCAAAGGCCGTTTCATGTCCATCGGGGTTGAGTGAGGGAACCAGGTGGATGCGCGTTCCCTCCACAAGCCTCTGGACTTTGCCGTTCCTGTCCTTGTACTCCTTGCACAGGTACTGCATGAGAAGCAGGATCATCTCCCGGCCCACCGCCTCGTTTCCATGGAGACCTGCGGTGAAGCGGAACTCTGGCTCACCTGGGGAGAGAAGTGTTTTCCACATTTAATAACAGTTTGAGGTTCACAAGAGCAGCGGTTGACCAGGTCTCTTTGTATAAAAGCTTCTGCTAAATTGCTCAATGGTAATGTCCTTTAAACCCAAAAAACACAGTCAGGAGCTGTGGCTGGATCACAGGCCTGGGCTTGTATTCTGTTTGTGTGTGCTCTGTAAACTTTCCATGGATGTGGAAGAACTTAAAGAGCAGGTGGGCACTATAGACTGTATAAGGCATCCCCAGTTAATTAAATTGGGGAAAGTATGACGCAAACATTTTTACAATTGCAGCTAGATTAGGTAATTTTAGATTAGGTCTTTTAGGTAAGAGACACGCAAACTGCGGCCAAGGGAATGGATGGGCAGGGCAGACTAGTTGTCGAAGGAAAAAAAATAAATGTTTGTATTCAAGTAACTGACACCCCTGAATTTGGTACATCAGGTCAAACCGACACATTCTCACCTATCTCATGCTCCATGGGGTTGCCAGAGATGACCATGGCCACGATATCGAGACCCTTGGAGCTGAGGCCAAGGCTGTAGATGCTGGTGATGTTGGGGCATTCGTCGTTCACTGACTTCATCAGCTAAACAAGTCAAATGAATGATGGTAAGGAGAAGAGATTCAGCCGCGAAAGATGACAGTCAGTGTTCACAGTGTTGCTTGTCACACGATTGGATAAAGTTGAACCGTAAGTAAACTGAATACGTGTTTTACAGGTATCTCTAAACCTGTAGCACACGGTGTTGAGGTATGAATCACACTCTCCTCACTAGACTGCATAGACCCAGTAGTACAGACAGTGAGATCTAGTTGTGCCACTAGTGTACAAAGTGAATGATATATAATTTATTCAAAACACACGTTCAATGCACTAATCGACCCGGGGCGCTACTAGGACCAGGCTACTCACCGACACCATCTCAGAATAGCTGTGGTGTTTGAATTTCAAGTAGTCCACTGGAGTCACTTCATTTTGACTGTACCGGACTTTCTCCAGGTCTGTGATGGGCGAAAGAGAAGACAAAGAAAAGTTTCTGTTGTGTTTTTACATCGGACCTAGGGGATATTTTGTATTTTTCCGTTCAGGTGTAATTGCATAGTTTACCAGGCAGGGGGCAGCCGAGAACCTCCACCCTCATACACAGGCTGCCGTTCCAGCTCTGCGGGATGATCCTGATGTAACGGGCGAGCACTGGCTCCGCCAGCTGGTTCATCACTGGAGTGTCCTTATCACTGTTTCCAAAGAACAGCTGGAGGACAGAGTGCAGAGGCCGGGAGAGAATGAAACCCAAACAGAGGGAGAAAGAAGGAAAATAATTAAGATGTATTAGGGTATTATAGTATTTTGAGAAGGGGCGCAGTTGAAGTCAGACACATAATGGAGGAAAAAGACAACACAGTGCGTTGGGGCCCCAAGGAATTACCTACATAGACATTCGTTAGTAACCAGGTTGTAGATTGCTTTGTGAATTTATTGTCAATGTGGTTAAAGAAAATGAGAAAAGATTTAACAATAACTCGGGCTGATCGCGTTGATAATGTCAGATCTCATTGCCTTTTTATAACTATTCAATTTCATGAAATTTAGGGAATCTATAGTCTTTCGTGTGTGACACACTGTGTATCATTGGCCTCATCGTTATCAATAGCGAAAAGTATTAGACTGTATTAGGGTTCGATCCCGTAACCTTGCGGATGGGAGTCGAACATTCAAACCACTAAACCACCAATTTGGCCCACCATAAGCGAGGAAGCAGTGCTGGAACTCACCCAGTCGGAGTATCCATCGTGGAAGTTGGCCCACTCTCTGCTGTCGTTGCTGAAGCTCAGGTAGTAGGACATCACGTAGTCGGTCCTGAAGAAGAGGCGTTACAATCAACGTCACCAACACACCAAGGTTAGAGTCAAAGGGCTACGTGTGTGTTTTTGCTCCTGCTTACTCGTTCTGGGAGTCCCGTCCCTGGGTTATGACGCCGGTGAACTCGGTATCCTTGCGGGCGTCGATTTCCAGCCAGTGGTCCTTGTCCTCGGAGTTGGCGCACCACGCACCCCCCCTCATGTTGTCCTCGTCGTCAGAGCCCTGTGGGAAACAGGAGAGTTGCAGCCATTCAAAACAGTACATCCCCCCCCCCCCCCCTCCGAGGTTACTCCACATGGAGCAGCCAGTTTGCATCAAAGTATATAGCTTTGAGAGAGAAAGGGTTCAGAGATAAACAATAGGATATATAATATACAAAATATGCATGTTTCTGTTTGACTTTGCAGGTTGTTTGGGGTTGTTTAGTGACTCCATACATGTCAGCACTAAGCTGTTTCAAAACGTAAGAGCTCCCACATTGCCTCTGATTTATATATCTATTTATTTATTCTATAATGGGCTGTACACTCCAAGGGACGCACGCTTACAGTGGTATTTAAAAGGAAACAGGGTAAGACCACCCTACAAGCAGCAGGTTGTTTGTTTGAACCTTGGTGACACGACATCCTTAAACCTTCTGAGGATTGAGCTCCTAGGGGCCCATCCTGACAGACACGATAATCAGAGTTAAAGAGTAACAACACACAAGAAGACAAGATCTGTCAATCCACTGCTCTCTAAAAGGTTTACAAACTGTGTGTAAGATTAAAGCACGAGAATCTACTTAAAAGCAAACCTAGAGCTTAGGTTGAGCCCTTTTTTGTTTTACTTTTCTTTTCAAACAAACATTGTGATTCGAAAACCAACCATCCTCCATTCAGCCCATTAGAGCGATAACACAATGTTATGGTTATCTATTAATTGATTCTGCTTGATTTATTTGGCGAAAACTAGTTATTGGTAGAAAATGGACAGGTAAATGGTTTCATTCTTTATATAGAGAATATTGAACTTTCACTAGCAAGAAGCAAATACATCTTTTAAAAACATGATGCATTTTTGGTCCAAAATGGCAGGATAAATGTGTTTAATTATTAGCTTCTCATGACATCATTGACATCAACCTGATTAAGGAGAGTTTTGTGAAGGAAAATATCTCTTTTAGAAACTTCAGGGTTATACGATGGAACATTTGTTGGCTTTGAAAAGTCAAATTCAAGTATGAATGAATTTAGGTATAAACTGACTGGACTGTGACTGCCAAAGCGGAAGAGGTTGCAGACATTACGCATCACTGTTATTATTTTCCAGACTGTAGTTAGTATAAATTGTAAGCTCTGGTAGTAAAGTGACGGCTGTAGTGTACATCATATATTCATACCCAGTGGAGTCGTGTGTGTGTGTGTGTGTGAGTGTGCATCTGCATACGTGTGTATTTGTGTGTGTATATGTGTTTGTGTGTGTATATGAATGTTCTTGCGTGTGCATGTGAGTGTGTGCATGTCTACTTGTATGTGTTTGTCTGCTTGTGTGCGTGTCTGTGTGTGTGTGTGTGTGTGTGTGTGTGTGTGTGTGTGTGTGTGTGTGTGTGTGTGTGTGTGTGTGTGTGTGTGTGTGTGTGTGTGTGTGTGTGTGTGTGTGTGTGTGTGTGTGTATGTGCGTGTGCGTGCGTGTGTGTTTTGTGTGTCTGCATACATCCACATCAAGACATC
>OMKX01100925.1:0-14439 GCA_900302425.1 Brosme brosme
TGTTTGTCCTTGCTTGTGTATTGTTGTGTGTGTGTGTGTATGTAGAACACCTTAGCTGCTGTTTGATGTGACCGGAATGTAATCTTTTTAGTTAGCCATCTGGAGCTCCGCATTTGGATTCCAGGCAGCAGACCCAGTTGCGGATTTGTTTGTATTGCCACTGTCTACCTCGGCAACCTTCAAGTCAAACCAATATCTTCATGGCTGAGTACCAAGAGGAATGCAGGCTGGCAATTAGACTAAGGTCCAAAGTGTAAGTTTCTAGTCTTGCAAAAGAAGCCCTACTTTTCTCTTGATATTTAGCAGAAGCAATTCAAAGCAGCTTCTCGGTGCATGAAGGAGCAGGTAGGGGTTATGGGCATCTAGCTCAAGGGTGACTATATAGGTCGGTTGTGGACTTTGGGGATTGAACTCAGTACTTTTCTGCTGGGAATCGGACACTCTTGCCACCACACGATCTTGTTTTGCACCTGTATCTGTGTATGTATCTGACCTCTAGGGGGGATGTATTTAACTGTAGAGCAATCTTATCTTAACAGAAGGTTTAGATGTCAAAGACAACACCCATTTCTTCTCATCATGGAAGTAAAGCGTACCATCTTTGAGGACACCAATCAGTGGCAACTTTATTAGCGTTCTTTATTAGTGTTTCCAAGAGAAAGATACAGCTCTCTAAAAGCATCACAAATGATTAAATTCAAAAACAGCCCATGTTGGTCCATTTAGTCGCTAACTTGATGTGAGGAACCAGTGTTTATTTCAATATGAGTCTGGGATAAGTGAACTTTAATTAAACAACATCAAGATCCTGTTGCGCTAATAGTGAAATCCTTTAGTTGGCAAAAAGCGTATGTCTGGAAATCTAGACCAAACACAGACGCTATTATCTATTATAAAAAGTCATTGCACTTTTCCGGAAGCCTGTATTTCAAGCATTTCATTGCCATTAGTGAGTGCTGCCTGATGCTGTATTATCCAAGGCTAAGAACAACAATACAATACTTTCAAAACTATCAAATATAACAAACGTTAAAAAAGATGCCTTGTATTAAAGCATCGTCTAACAGACAGTGAGAGGCCCTCAGGGGGAATTTGTAAAATATGGGTTGGTAATAAAAGTAAGATAGATAGTACCTCTGCTATTAATTAAGAATCAGCCTGTTTCCTGGATCTAATGCGTGAGATAATAACAGTACACATATTTGTTTTACATAATATCAGTTTATCAATCAGCCTTTTTAAAAATTGAAGTTGGTTGGTAGTCAAGTTAGTAACGTGACTATGAACCACCTTTCCCAACCTGATTGGGCAACACACCGACCGGTTGTACTAAAGATGAAACATCTTTCATACCGAATTACTCATCTCCATCCCAGACATTGCTTGTGTTTGTCAGAACAACAAAAATACAAACTAGTCTTGGACTGGACACATTAGTAGAATTACAATGCTACCAATGAAGCTCCTAGTGAACTAACAACACAGGCGACCAACTTGTACTCCTATTCTGCATGGCGCTGTCCTGTATCTCTCCCCTGTCTCCATGAAGCGGAACCCATCTTGCACGCCTATTTCATTTTTGCCGTTAAAGAACGAATATCGGCCAGTGTTCTGGTGTTGGTCCAGGCGTGGACTCAGTGTCCTGCTGGCTAAGGGAGGCAGGCTGGAGGTCTGCTGGCAGGCTGTGAAGGTCTGGATTCAGAGCCTTATGCCAGCTATGAGGTTGAAGGTTAGTGTAGAGTTCACAGAGTTCAGTGCCAGGATGAGTCATTACAGAGCTTTACAAAGAGTCAGCCTCTCTACCTTCACTGTTCCCAGTTTGTGTTTGTGAACACAAACAGCACCACTATTTGCTTTGGGCTGTTTGAGGAGCAAAATGGACCCTCTTATTTATGAACTATTTTGATACTGTTTTTAATATCAGGTTGTGGATATTGGTAATCTCATGGGGTTCCACCTGTGGCTGTTTGGGAAAGGTTTATCTACAGGGCGGGCTAGGGGAGACATCAGTGTTTGCTATTGTTGTTTCCCGATAATGGGAAATGTAGTTTAGCAGTCTATCGCTCCTAGGACTGATATTAAATGGAGCAATAATACAAAAATCACACCTTATAAACCAGCTACTTTCCTAGGAAATATGACACACTAAGACCCAAATCTTCATGTCAATGACTCCCAAATCAGGCTGTTATTGATTTTACCAAAATCAAAGAGAGCAAGGACCTAATTGCTGTTTTTTTTGTGTTATTTCATTGACTGACTGTTAAAGTTCAGTTCATGACCTTGGCTTGAAAGGGACCATTGGTTTGGTTGTTATAGAAACAGCTCTGTGGTTATATCTGAATTTATGATGTTGGGAGTATGAATACTGCAAGTATAAGTTATCCCCTTGTTGTTGAACACCTTGAGATACACAAAAAGATGAGCTTTGGGCTGAGCATTCTAGGAAGGAAGGGAAGATGTTATCCCCCATGGGTACAAACCTCGCCGATTTATCACAAAAATACTTTTTGTGATAAATACGTTCGTATTTGTACCAGTTGAGTTGTATGAATTGAAACAGATGTAGGTTATCCCTCACAGCTGGGGAGAACATTTCTTTATATTTATCTTGATAAAGTGACTTAAAGCAAAACCTTTGATGAAATACCTCTGCCCTTTCTTTCAGGAGCAAAAGAAAGTCTGAAAGAAACCCTAAGAAAAAACAGCAAGGAACCAAACAAACGGCCTCCATCAGTGGTCTGAGCGAATAGTGGCGCCAAGCTGAGACTGTAATGGGCAAAATTAAAGCTGAGCACCAAGGAGTGAGTGGACAGCCTGCCTTCTGTGCCAGCACACAACTAAAACGTCGATTACTTGCCCTCCTTATTTAGCCCTGGAGGTTGGAAATATAGTAATTTAATGCCCTGCTTTAGGATAACAGTAATCCTTCGCTTGAAATGCAAAGGGCTTTGTGAGGGAACAATGAGTTACACAAGAATGGCCACATAAGTAGAAATACAATGAGAGGAATTAGGCATCATTGTTTTGCACTGGCTTGAATTCTATAGGATTTTCGCCATTGAGACGAAGGGTTGACGAAGGAGTAAAATATATGCAACTAGGGAGAACAGACATACCTTTCTATTGCCTGTTTGCCCGTTTGAAGTAACACAGCAACAGAGAGGAATGGAGCTCAGCAGGGTGCAATAGCATTAGCTGCCTCATTATTCTGCAACATTATTAGTGTTGACATGAGCCAGTTCACAAAGAAAGTCACAATGCAAAACAGAAGTAAACAAAGAAGGAAAGCAGGAAAAAGAAAGAAAGGTAGAAAGAAAAGAAAGAAAGCAACTTAGCTACACGTTTCGTGATCAGTTTCAGTGAATTAGCGTCTCATGTCGTTGCATCTTTGTCAGGTTAGCATGTCAGCTCACTGCGCCACCATGTGAATCCACAGTGACAGGCGGCCATGGGAGCATTCAGACTGGATTAGCTAACAGCTCCTGGGATATACGCACTCTTCTGAGTGGCTACAGCGCACCGTCCAACCGTAGCATGAACTAACACGAAACCCTGAGCCACACTTTCACACACAGCTTCAGCATGACGACTCATGGTTATTTCTTAATTGCTCTTCAATTAAGACAAGCACATGTGGTTTTCATAAGAATATGTCGATGTTTGAAGAGGTGAACATCTGTCGGTTCAAACCCGCTGTGATTTTGAACAACTTCTCAAAGTAATCCAACCTGACATTTAACTGAATATATTATGTAAAACATGTATACAAAACAACATAAAAAATATAAAAATATGTATTAAATCGGATATTAACTGACGAAGGGTTATTCTGAACCCTAGCCGTTTCTGTTTGTCCAGGCACATCCTTGAATATGAAACGATTCACTTGGGGCAACATCCAAACATAGAAATGCACGGCGTTGTTCTAGTTTCAGAGATGTTCACTTATTTTTCTCAGTGAATGTGTGCAGGAGGGAATCCATGTTGGCGGATGCACACCATGGTTTAAACATTGGAACCAGATTAAAATCTGCAGTCTGTTATCGCACATGTACACATGGAATCACTCAGCCCACAAGCTCACGGTTTTACAGAAAGACGTCGGTGCTAGGGAGGATGCAGATGAGCTGATGTAGGAAGCAAGCTGCCTTAACAAATTGATCCTTATTCTTTCTATTGACTGAGGTAAACGCTGTAAGCTGTGCGAGAGCGACAGATAGTGCCAAGGCACAAAGAGATAAAGCTATATTTTTTAATTTGACATGCTATGACACCATAAGTTTGCAGTCAGCTAATATTTGAGGATCTATTAAATCCAACTATTCAACTAAATTGTGTAAAGCGATAAAGCCTTATACACTTACGGGTGTACCTCCTAGAGTTGAACGCTGGGCTTTTTCCACCCTCCATCATTTACCAGGGAGGGGCTATCTACGGTTTACCTTTAATGGTTAGTTTCTTGTGAAGCACAAAGAACCCAGAGTCCTTTCTTGTCCAAACTAATGCATCCAGCTGTGTGTGCAGAAAAATTGGGTACATGGGGGTGTAGCAACTCATCTTACTTGAAAGGGAGCAGAAACTTTGGAATGGGTATTGGAAAGAGATATTGCCCGGCAAGTTTGCACATTTAAGGATTTTTTTCCCTTCATCAAGTTGCCGCAGTGAAGACAATTATGTATGTGTATTTTATTTTTCACACAACCTCACATGCTAGCTTAGACAACATACATTGTCTACATGAAGATACAGTCACATGACGACACAACATGATTTTAAACTTCTTCGTTTGGCTGAAGTGAAGTGTTTTACTGAGACCGACCTGAAGCGCCAAAGATCTGCAGATCAGGTGGCAAGCACGACTCTGGACTGTGTATCTCTTATGGTATCTCCTGAGCGCCTCCATGCAGAGGAGGGCCTAGAGCTATCGTTCATGTCCCGGTTCCATACCTCTTCTCCTTCCTCCCTCTCTTTTTCTGGCTCTGCTTTCTATCTCAGACCCCCGTGCTCATCCAGAGTCTTGGTAACGCTTTATATTCTTCTCTATCAGCTTCCAAACCTCGATCAAAGATGAACTTGGACCATCTGCCAAACTCATTTGATGTATCCCTCTCTCCGTGTTTTCTTTTCATCGTATATCTCTTTGTACTGTTCTATATCTCTCTGTATCTCAATCAATCTTTCTCCCTCCGCGCTCGCTCGCTCTCCCCCATCGCTCGCTGTCCTCCCTCTAGCTCATCCCGTCTCTCTGGTCTTTCGAGTTCTATTGTAGGCCTTTGTTTCCCCTGTCATGGAATATTTCTCATAAAGTCTAACTCCAGGAATAAAAGCTCCTTATCACTGATCCACGATACATCACTCCAGACATTTGTGCTGCGTTGGTCAGCCCAAAGTGTGATTTGGTGTCGGGAAACCAGCGGGAAAACAAATGGCGTCGCGAGCTTTTCATACGACGATATCATCATCGGTACTGCGCCTCGTGTCAGAGGCAATGCTGTGGTTGTTTGGGAACTTCCGCCGCTGATATCCACACCCAGAAACCAATGAGAAATTACAATAAGCAGACGTGTCCTGTTCATATATCATTAGAGTAATCACTGTAAAATCTGCATATTTTAGTCGGAAGCAGAGCATGTCCGAGGTCAAACGAATAGATCTCTTCGTCAGTAGGGATTGAATAATACAGTCAGTTTAAAACTGCGGCAGAAAGGTAACACCCTCATCTATACCATCGGGACTTTTCACACGGGACCATTTTCATCCATTTGTTCTTAAGTGAATCGTTGGACTCCGATGGCTCCTGTTCCTTTACTGTCTATACTATTAGTGTATTTAAAAGGCGTAAACAAACACCAACTGTGCGTCCTTAAGGCTTCGTCGACACCAAGAGAACAACCAAGAGTATCCCGCCGTTACAGAACATCCAGCCCTGTTTGCTCTCAGCTTAACAAATAAATAATGCAGGGGAAGAGTCTCCATTGCACCATCATCCATAAAGTAAACCGCCTTCACATAATATACTAAATAGGGTTGTGCATGTTTCAACAAATAAGAAGCCTACTGTTTTACGGAGTGCATTTAACATACTACATTGTTTTTACTGCACCGTGATCCATAAAATACACCAGCCTTCATATCATATAAGTTGTTTGTGGTGGTCTTATAATGTGTGCATGGTTCAATAGATAAGAGCTTTATTTATTTAGCGTAAAAACAGTCTTTCCTCAAGGGTTATAAAAGTTTTGAGCGGTAGCTAAACAAGCCATTCCCACATTGTGTATCAGTACGGTAACTTGTGGTAATTTTGTGTGTAATTGTAATCGTGTAATTATGAGGATTGATATATGAGTGTGTATTAAATTAGAGTTGATTGAGATGTAGCATACCATTTTTGTTTTGCGGTTAACAATTCCTCTTAATATGAGCCTGCGGGAATGAACCTCAAAAGCACTTCAGAGCGCTCTAGTGGAGAACACAGTTCCTCTCCCTCCATCTCCCCGTCCCCAACCAAGCAAAACTTTTACAGCAGAGGTCTGATTACGCCATTAAAGACAGCCTCAATATAGCCCAACACATCCCTCTCAAACGCATCACAAACCAAGAGGTCACTATCGTCAAAGCTGTCCACGTTGTTTTTCAATCAGCGCTCACAACAGCCCAGCGGGGAGCCGTACCAGCAGGATGAGCCGAGGGGCGACTGACATCCCGCCGGGGGGCCGTTCAGCTCCCCAATATCTTTTTTAATAGTGTCTGTCTCCAATGTACATTAACAGGAGTTATTGTACAACATGTTAAACCGGTAACTTGAGCATTTGACTCTTTATAATGTGACCTTATGAAAGAAAGAGCAAACGTAAAATGTGTAAAACGTCGTTTTGACATAAAAAAAAAAATCTAAATAACACGTACGTAAAAAAGAATGAACAGACACATAACAAAACATAGAAGATTAAATATGGAATAAACCTACCGCTGATGGTGGCTCTCTTGGGCAGGATGGTGACGGCGCCCACGGCAGCATCCTCTAGCTGGTGGATGGGGCTGTTCTTGGCTCCCCAACTGTCGGAGCCGATCCACAGGAAGTGGCCCACCTGGTCGGCTCTCTTGCTGGCATTCAGAATCCCCCTGGAGGCCAACACAGGATGGCTCAATGACTCGTAGTCAAGGTCATGTGGAGTGTGTGTGTGTGTGTGTGTGTGTGTGTATGTGTGTACTGTATGTGCAGAACAAGCACGTACAGTGTATGTGCGTATGTTAACTGACCGATGGCTTACTTTATGTGTATGTAATTGGACCCAGCCAATCGTGACTTGACCAATAGCGGCCTATGAAACCTGCTGTATAATACTCTATATAACACACTTTCAATTATGTAAAGTACAGGTGTGACCTTTAATTTCATAGCCTTTTTAGTTTGTTAGTCATGATGTATGTTGTATAAGCGTGACGGAATTGGTTTATAGCATGTAAGGGATGTTGTAGAGGGGGGGCGGGGGTGAAATACATGATTTCCTCCTAAGGCAGATTCAACGCGTTTAATAAGATTCATAACACACATTTGCAAGGACACCATTACTGTTCATGATTGTCATGTTAAACAAGTGCTTCAAATCTAAATGGACTCATATTTCCGACGTCAAATTTGACGGAACCACAAATTGCTAAAGTATTACAGCGCACATACATAGATCTTAACACAAAATGAGCACTTTTTATCATCATTGATAACAAGCTTGTCCTTATAGTATGTCATTAAAAAAAAGTATACAAGGATACCATGGATGATATTGGCGCCATTGGGCTTGTTGCCCAAATGCATCATCATTCATCGAAAACTTTCCTTGCTTTGTGGCTTGTGCTGCTGATGTTCGTAACCAGTCCAAGCAGTACTAAAGTCAGCCTTAAAAACAAGGATAAAACGGCTCACCTGATGTCCTCATCGGAGGCGAAAAGGATAACGGCGCGGGCATATCGCGTGTCCAGAAGCAGACGGATGATTTTGTCAAAGTCCGAAGCTTTATGATCATGGGGGATCTTCAGAGACTGGGCGATGCATATCCCACCTGAAGGAGACAGGAACAGGTTAACCGTGACTCAAAGGATGGAGACCGTTTTTTCTTTTTCATATACTCCCTCTAGAATCTCCTCAGAAAGGTTGTGCAGTAAAGTTTAAAGCTGCTGGAAAGAACTTTAAAAACAGACAAAAAGCAGAAGGAGTTTGGTTCTCCATCGTCTGGCAATTTTCTTTAAACTGACCTTGGCTACAATGCACAGATTTCTACAGGGTTGAAGAAGAAAGACCCAAAAGTTTGAGTGTCTTTGTTCAATAAACACCACTCACACCACTGCAAAAGACTTTTTGGACTTCTTGTATACTTCATTCACACTCCATTAGACAGAACTTTATTGTCTTCAACAGATAAACGATTTCTAAAATCCACTTTTTGGTTTTGATCACCAGTGTGGGAAATCAATTTATTTTGACATTACATGCAACAGTGATGACTATCACATTGTGAAAATAAAGACAAAACACTGTCTACACCATTTTTTTGGATGCTGTTCCGAGCTCAATCGGTATTGGGGCATTGAAGCTGTTATGATACGTGAATACAAGCTACAAACAAAGACACTCCTCGACAAAATGACAAAATATTGTAAGGTGAATAATGGTAATGTTGTGAACAATTAACTTATTTATCCTACGCAATTCTCCAAAGCGACAAATAAATGTCATTAAGGAGCAGGTAAGGGGTTAGGGTGTTAGGGACGGGAAATCAGATATCCTGGACAGTCCCCATTACCCGTCCCACCTTGGTCCCCGGAATTGTCCCTGTTTAATAAAAATAATATCTTTAAAATATATTAATAGATTTTTAAATGGCAAAAGGTTCTGGCTTGCTCATGATTATTAATTTCGAGACAGTTGGTAATTAGTCTCGGGACTAACTGATAGGCTGTGACTTGACCTTGCAATACAAATGTCTATTTATCGACTTAATACCATATTGCCGATAGATAGACGATCATAATCAATAGGCTATCAATACAAAATAGAACAATTTCCTATTTGAGTAGCCAACTTTGGATTGTTTTTGTCTGGTTGAACAAAGCTGAAATCACATCCCAGTGGGCAATCGTTTACTACAGTACTACAGTCACCGTGATAAGAGTAGGCAAAATATGGATATGTCCCCTTTTTTTCACATAATTAGTTGATGTATGGACCGCCAAACAAAACTACAGATTTAATTTCAGAAATCTGGTCCCCTGAGGTTAGAGCATTTTGCTCAAGGGTGCTTACAGGTACACTGCAGACACAAGGAATCAACCCAGCACCGAGAGGGAGTTTAACACCTTGAATTCATCGATTTGGGAGAATATTTAGTCCAAAGACGGAAGTTTCATATGCTCCATTGCTTCATTGACGAGGAAAAGAAGGGGATTAGATCCTAGTTGTGGTCATCGGCCACACAGCAGATTCAAGTCAATTCATTAACGGCATGGAACAAGCAGTGTTTTTGTTAAATTAATTAGCACACCTTCACCATTGTCAAAAGTTTCATTCCATCTCCCCGGAACTGTTTTTCGGCAAGTATCAAGCCGGCATCACAGTATCTTTCCTTCAATTGATAATTTACTCTGGCTGGTTAATTTACTCTGAATGGGGATTTGCTCGAACATATTTTTTTCCTGGAAAATAATCTTCAAATTACCCTATTAATTCCTCATTTATCAAGTTAATTTCTTCAGTTATAGATTTACTGTCAGCTTTGCTATTGTCAAGAGGCCATGGGTGGTTTAACTTCCATATTGTGAAAATATGGAAATTGCAGTAAAATGCAGTCAAATATCCCTGAAAGTAACTATTATTTGTCATAAATCATTCCGGTTGAACATTGTATTCTGCTGTGCAAACCTCAAGGACAACAGACGACAGCCGTGGTTAAGGCACAAGCTTATTTGCTTTTAAGCCTGTAAAATATAGATGGGAAATTGGCTCCTCATTTGAGATCGCGACAAGAATCCTTGACAGTTGCACAATATGTTTTTATACAGACCTGGCCTATTATACACAATTTCAAAAGCAGCAAACTTGATTGATCAAGTCTCCCACTACAACCTTGGTGACTGTTTACATCAACAGGGCTTTAACTGTAATATTTTCCTTGCAACGTCTTCCCACCAATATATACCTGTTGTGAAATCTGAGACTTGTACAGTTTAACAACTTGACATTGTCGCTGTCAGCCATGGCCACCGGCAGCTGTCCAAAATGGACGCCGATGACCAGGGGGCGGACCGCTCTTCAATTGGCTCATTGGCCCCGGCGGCCCGCTCACACACACATACACATAACCACACACACACATACATACATGCACAGCCCACACAAACCACCGCCATGCATCTCCCTGCGCCGCTGTGTAGCTAAAGCGCTAATGGGCGCAGATTGTGGCCCCCGCGGCCACACACAGCTCGCGGTGAGGAGTGTGTGGCGGCAGACATCCTGGCTAGACAGGAAGCCCTCCTTAATTGGCTTCTTCTTCTTCTTCAGCGCCTGTTGATGTATTGCTTTTTTAACGCGGTGCTTGAAGAGAGATCGCAGGCTTCAGGGGAAATAGATGTTGGTGATTCAGGGAACTTCTCATTATCACCCGGCGCAATTTACCATCCCAAATCCCAGAGGACCCGGGAGGGAGCAGCGCCACAGCTGGGTGTCTGGGGCCGCTGTCTGGGGAATCTTCTGAGACTTCAGGCGTTGTGGTCGATGATTTGGTTTAACTTTATTTGGCTCCTCATTATTAACAAGCACTTTGTACAGAGACTTAGGAGGGAGAGTTTTTGGTTGACAATGTGGTTGACTTAGTGCACTTTGAGCTGAATGAGGAGTGTATTACCGGTGTTTTTAGAGACTGATGTTCCTGTATTATTGTAGTATATTATCTAAATATACTATGTTTATTATATTAGTGAGAGTGAGATATTAGTGAGATTACTGTTGAACATACAATAGGACACAGTAGTGATGGAGGAAGATCAGGCAACAGAATTCTTCATGGACTGTGGAACTTTCACTTATCGGATAGAAAAGAGATCTGAAATTATTTTCCCTGATACGTTATAGTGATCTAATCTAAACCAGCATTAACAATTCTGCATACATAATATAGTATGTGCGTGGTTTATCAAAACACCCAAGTTGACCAAACACTGAGACATTGGGATGCTGTTCATAGATGTTTCTCTAAAATATTGTTTTGATCAAGCTGGTTTTGTGGATAAGGTTCTGTGAGGTTCTGGGGGTGGAATACGTCATAGCCCGCTTGCTCTATTTTAAAACCTAAAAGCTTCTCATATTTGCAAACCGGAAATGCATTCATTAAATTGAGTTAGAGTGTCTTTCATACCAGGTCTTTTGCAGAAGATATCCACCATTTAAGGAACGTGAAGGGGCATATTACCGGATTATTGCTTCTGCTTTACATTCTATTTAGCCTTAGGAGCATGAAAAGACTATAGCAGATATACCATATCTATTGCATTTGTCAAAACGCTGCAAACTGTCATGACAAATTGCTACCCCCTCCCTTATCTCAAATTCAATTTAAAAACGGCGTTATTACGGATCAAATAAATGTAGTCGGTGAGGGTATTCAGTGTGGGTTCTGCATTTTATTTAAAAAAATGAATAAAACATTTGACTTGGGCTATGCGGGAGCCTTATTTGTATTCACCCTCTCTCTTGTTATTCCTGGTTTGACAATTGTTTTCATATCCCTCGCCCATAGGAACGGGTAGTTTAGAAATGTTGCTGATTGAAAAGTAGTTTAATAAACTGCACACATGCACTTCGGTGAGGGAGTTGGAGAGGGTATTTGTGCCAATCTCACAGGCAGTTTGTGGTTGTGTGTGATTGTCACTTTTCAACCACTTTAATGAATTTTTAATTAATGAATAATTTCGCTCTTACCGAAGAAACTTGAATGGCAGATACATTTTTAGGGGCGGGTAAGAGTTGTGCATCTTGCTCAAGGATACCAACAGGTACATTGGGGTTCAAACCCAGCACCTTTGGGCAGGGAATCTGACCCCTAACACATACTCTGACCACTATCCTTCTCCCCCTATTTAATGTCTGC
This sequence comes from Brosme brosme, assembly GCA_900302425.1. NCBI lineage: Eukaryota > Metazoa > Chordata > Actinopteri > Gadiformes > Lotidae > Brosme > Brosme brosme. The sequence goes on from OMKX01100925.1 coordinate 12,144, forward strand.
AATCATGTAGGCCTACTGCCATCAGCACCCAACCCTAACCCAACATGTTTCTAATTTGAACAATTCATCGGTTGTTAAACATGAAATATTATGATCTCACAAGTCACCTCTATGACAACTAGCGGTGAATAATGCATCTGACAGCACGGCCAAACGCAAACCAAGGTCTACAATTGCACCACAACTCCACCCCCCCCCAGCTCATGTTAACCTCAAACGAAAAAGGCACGTCTGGATAGATTACCTTCATAATGGCTACGGCGCTGCTCATTGGCGCCCCCGTCGCCTCGCGTCGACCCGCTACATGACATGGCGATCAAAGGGAGAGTCTCAGTCTTTGACCTATCGATCACATGGTAATCCGCTCTCCGAGGCGGGATTAATCCATCACAGAGAGCCTCAGGAGAGAAGGTATGTTTGCCATCACGTCGTGTCAGCTTCAAACTGCCACCGCGGCGCATGCCTTCGTCTTTGATACTGTTAGGGGTTGCAGCTAAGGACCCAGATGCAGACCAGTTGCGATTGTCAAAGTTATTTATTTTCTCCAGGCTTTAAACAAAAGGGCCGACAGGTCAAAAGGTCAAACTTAGAAGTCAAATGGGTAACGCTCAAAAGATCCAGGCCGAGTTCCAAAATGAAAAAAAAACAAAAACAGAAAATCACTAATCAGAGAAACCAAAGTCAATGTCACTGGCAGAGCAGAAACAGGCAGAGAAAAACCGGACATAGTATCTCAACAAACTCTGGTACGATCTGACAAAGGGCTAACAGGTGGGCTGAACTTAAATAGCAGAGGGAAAACAAATTGGCAGAGAGAAAAGGGACAGGGAAAACTCAATTAGGACAACGAGCAGGCTAATGATCAGGTGTGGCAGACAGAGGCAGGGAGTGGCACAAGGCAGGTGAGGGCGGGGTTCAGGACAAAAACAAAAGCACATGGCAGAGCAACAAAAAAACATGCAATTCCACAAAGGACCAGCAGGGTGGACAGATTCCATACAGGATACTAACAATAATGCTGTAAATCCTCTGTCACTGGACCTCAACATGCAGTATCAATGGATATAGCTATCTCTTCAGGCCTAGGCTTACTAGGAGAACATGTCACTGAGTCAAATCTGTCACCTAAATCATCAAGAGCCCTTGATGAGCCCGGTTCACATGCCTCTTCTTCCAGCAGCACCGACACTTCGGCAGGAGCAGGGGGGGTGTCGGAGCCGATAACGGTAACGTTTTCAGGGACAGGGGTAGTAGGCCTAGACATAGACTTATAAATATTTTGATCCTCGTCGTCAGGGCAATCAACACTTTTGAAAAAAGTGGACAGTTTGGGGGTTTTACTGAGAACGTCTGCCTGCCGCTCTCGCTTTAGCTGAGTTAGCTTTCTTTTTCGAGCTCCGCTTTCATATTTCCTAATCGTCTCATGCGAAGCCATTGTTGTCTGTGAGAGCATGCATTGATACCGGCACCGTGACGTGACGATAAGACAACGTGGGCTTCACTACGTGCTACATTCAATACATGCATCAAAAATATCAAAATATGATCATATCATTTTTTTATTTTTTTTTAATGTCCCCACCTGGGCCCCCTAGTGGCCGGGGCCCGGAGCAGCAGCCCCTTTGCCCAATGCCCAAATGCGGCCCTGGGACTCACAGTGAATTGACAACCAATTAAAATTGCGCGTTTTCCGATAGAGATGACACAGAAGAAGCAATGCATTTTTTCTCGCACTGAGCTGAAATGGCGCGCAAGGTAATTTTGATGTCACTTCTCACATACTTTCCTAATTCCTTCGTCGGCCGACTCAGACTTTTGTTGGATCTTCAGGGCCGGGTTGCACAAACAACTGAACCAAAGATTGATGATATGAACCAAAGATTCGCGAACGGAGGGATTTACAGCATTGAACACGATATTACTGCAGTAACATTCCACCACTTCCAGAGATTGCTGCGTTGCTAGTTCACGATGCATGCTTCAGTGTACATTGAAGTGAATGCGCAGTTGTCCAAAATAATATAATTTTTAATTATTTTTAATTATATAATTTTTTTATTACATTGTATTACATTTTGTAGAAATATATAGTGTAAGCCATCCATGCATTGCTTGGAAATATTGAGATCTAGTAAATCAGTATAACATACAAACAACAACAAGAAATTGTGGTGGCTGCAGCAGCCATTTAGGTTTTGGCTGAGCCGGCTAGCCAGCCAATAACTTCATCAGCCAGCCATTATTCTCAAAACAAATGGCTTCGGGGTCTACCCCTGACCCCTACCTGTAGGCCTCC
>OMKX01100931.1:0-10120 GCA_900302425.1 Brosme brosme
AGGTGTTATTTATTGGTATATGGCATATTTTAAAATATATACTGTATATATCACAGTATATATGTATATATCACATGCATTGTGTACATCCTACAGAGCCAGGGCCCTCTCAGGTAGAAGGAGGAAGAAGTGTGGAAGCAGAGGAAGAAGGGAAAGAAAGTAACAGTGATGATGAGGATGAGAGATGCATGGTGGAAGAAGACAGACAAAGTCATAAAAAGGATGACCCAGGTTTGTGGCCAGCAAATTTGACTGATAGGGACAGAGAGGAATTTGTGAGGGCACTGGCCACCAGAGATGATGATGATGTACTGCCACAGGATTCTGAGGGAAAAACCATTCCCAGAATACTTATTGTACAGTAAGGCAGCCAATGGGAGGGAAAAGGTGAAGAGAGACTGGGTAACTTACAGCAAATCTTCTAATGCACTGTATTGCATCCCATGTTTGCTTTTCTCTCATTTACAAAAAAGACCTTCTCTTAGTGCACTGAACAGCCAAAAGGGATATAAAATGTCTGATGTAAAGTGGCGTCGGATGTATGATAAATTCCCTGTCCATGAGAAGAATACGGCACACAGAGACTGCTATTTGAAATGGAAGAACTTGCAACAGTCAGTAATGGCTGTTAGTGGCATTGACTCTCAGTTGCAAAAGCAGATCCAAACAGAAACTGAGAACAGAGCTCTCTTGCAGAGAATCCTGGATGTAACACTGCACTTGGCATCAAGGAATTTACCATCAAATAGTGAACTGCATACTACAAATTAGGGCTTTGACTCCGAACTTCGTAATTCGAATATAATTCGAATATCAAAAAAAATAAAAATATTCGAACGAATATTAGGCAGCCCTTAATATTCGAACCTGTTATGGGCATTATTTTTTGTAAATGTCTTTGTTGAACGTTGTTTTCAATTCAGATTCCGCGGCTTTTTCAGGCCTGGTGATGTTGTGTTGTGAGCTCATTAGCAAGGCTATCATTGGTCATCTGGGCTCCTGTAGGTGACATAGGCGTCTGGTTTGCGCCAATTTTGTATAACAATGGCCGCGTCAACATCGACAACAGCACCCGAGATGGATATCGACATTTACACTCCTGACAATTTGAAAAGCAACGTGTGGCGCTACTTTGGGTTCTCAAATATACAGGGGAAAATAACAAGGAAGGATAAAGTAATATGTAGAATATGTAGGACCAAACTCTCATACCACGGGACAACGAGCAACTTAAGAGCCCACCTGTCTACATTACATCCCGGCAAGCTGGAGCTGGAGGTGGAGGGGGTGAAGGTGGAGGGATTGGGGCCGAGGCAGGCCAGAATCGACACCATGCTGTCACCTTCACGAGGCCTTCCCTGTGCCCGTCAAAGTAAAGCAACGGATTTGCTGACAAGGTTAATTTGCGAAGATATGAGACCCATTAACACGATATATGGGAGCGGGTTTCAAGCTTTGATCCACGAGCTAGAGCCAAGATTCAAGATCCCCTGCTTCCGGACCATCAGTGGTAAAATAACGAAGCTGTACGAAACAACCAAAGATGGCATTAGGGAAATGCTGCGTGGAGAAAAACTCGGACTGACCACTGATGGGTGGAGTTCTTTGGCTACCGAGTCCTATGTTACGGTCACAGCCCATTTCATCGATGAGGACTGGGAGATGAGAAATGTCGTCCTTGACACGTCTGAGCTTCAAACCGCTCACACAGCAGCGAATGTCTCTACATGCATCGACAGTATTCTACAAGAGTACCAAGTGGAGCGGGAGTCTGTGCTTGCCATCACAACTGATAATGCGACCAACTATGTCAATGCTGTAGAGAGGTACTTGAGGATCACGGATATCCCGTGCATGGCTCACACAATTAACCTGGCAGCGAGAAGGGGGCTTTCAGAGCGTTCCGTTGCAACAGCAGTCAGCCGCCTGAAGGCTGCCGCTCGGCATTTCAAGCACTCCCTTACAGACAGCTACCTCCTGGAGGCCAAGCAGAAGCTCCTTGGTCTCAAACCAGTCCAGCTCATCAACGACTGCCCCACTCGCTGGAACAGTACATACGACATGATCTGTCGGGCAGCTGATCAACAAGCCCCTATTGCAGCAGTGATAATGGAGAAGAAACTTAGCCGTCTGGAGCTCAGCAGTGTGGAGTGGACCCTGATGGAGAAGGTCAGTAACGTTGGGTGGTCTAATAATATTATATCCCTAATGTTAACATTACTGTTTGCAAATGTAATAACACGTATAAGCCTAGTTAACGTTGGCTAAGCTAAGTGTTAGCCAGCTATCTAATGTTAGTGGCGCTAGAATAAGTTTGTAATTAAATATGTGTTTGTCCCGCAGGTAAAAGACGTGCTGAAGCCGTTCAAAGTAGCCACCCAGGCGCTGTCAACAGAACACTACCCAACAGCCTCAGCGGTCCTTCCCCTGCAGTATGTGCTTCTGACACAACTAAAGCCCTCCACCGATGACCCGGCAGGACTGAGAGAGATGAAAAAAGTGATGTCTTATAGTCTAACCCTTTCTGTGGAGAATCATCAAGCATAAAAAAGACCAGTATGTCGACCTCCTAAAGATGAAGGATGATGTTGAAGGAGAACTCTCACTTCACCATTACTTCAACCAGAGTACTGCAACTAAGATAGATATGATGGTGCAAGACATAGAGCGTTTGGTTACGGGTGTAACCTTTGTTCTCTGAGTGAAGAGACTATCTCTCCACCCATTACATATTACATATGTATGGGGAATCGACCTACTGGATCGTGCAACGTGGATACTCTTTAAGACACACCGGTCGTACCGGCAACGCCCTTGATTAGTGTTATAAAACACCTGTGCTGGCGTGGGACTAGTGCTTCATATTGATCGACACACGCCTCCGAGCGGCCCTCTGGTGGAGAGCTAGTCTCTTCACTCAGAGAACAAAGGTTACACCCGTAACCAAACGTTCTCTATCGTATCGAGACTATCTCTCCACCCATTACATATTACATATGTATGGGGAACCTCTGTAAGACACCCCGTGAGGAGGCCGTGCGGACCAAGCACAAGTGCAAATAGATAGATAGATAGATAGATATATAAATGAACTATTTACACTATTTACAAACCCTCAGGCCTGATGGCACTGCCAGACGCAAGTGCTCGCTGCCTTAAGCCCAGTGGCAAGACGCCAACCTGGGCCTACCAACCCCGCAAGATGCAAGGGTGTCGCGGAGGGGTGAAGAAACTCAGATATCTGCCAGACGCAAGGCTGCATGAGTTGAACAAAAGATAACCTGGGCCCCTTGGGCCTCAGTGCTGGAAGCAAGAGTAACAAAAAAGCACAAAAATAAGGCTCCCCTTCAGGGCCGGGTTGCGGCTAGCACCCACTCTCCAAAGCATGGGCTAGCTGCCATGTTAACTGAATAGTACTTCGCAAAGGTTGAGGGTGTTGAGAGTGCCCGCTTTGCAGATCTCCTGTAGAGAAGCTCCTCGCCACAATGCCCATGAGGTTGCTACGCCCCTTGTTGAGTGAGCACGGAGCCCTGGTAGAGTTGGCCCGCCTGTTTCTGTGTAAGCCTGTTGGATGACCTCTACAACCCATTTGGACAGTCTTGACTTTGACAGCGGTTCGCCCAAGTGCTCCGCCTTGAAGCATACAAACAGCTGGTCTGTCTTGCGCACCGAGTTTGTGCGCTTCATATAACACAACAGTGCTCTGACCGGGCATAGGGCCGAGGCCTGATGCCCAGTTCCGTCATCTTCCTGAGCGGGAGGCCATGGGCTGAGCTCATTGGTTTGGTTCAGATTTGCATCGGAGAGTACTTTCGGAAGGAAGGCAGGGTTAGGCCGCAGGATAACTCCAGCATTCCCTGGAAGCAGCTTACAGCACTCCTGATGGACAGATAAGGCGTGCAGCTCCCCAATACTCTTTGCTGAGCAGACTGCTAGAAGTAGAGACGTCTTTAGTGATAGCCACTTCAGCTCGACCGCCTCGATTGGCTCGAATGGGGCATGCTGGAGTGCCCCCAGCACTCTTTCTAAGTCCCATGGGGGCACCCTTGGTGCCTTAGGTCGCGCTGTTTGTCGCTGTGCGCCCTTCAAGAATTGTGAAATGAGGGCACAGCAGTGTCCCGACAGACTACGGTTCCCTACTCATGAAGCCTTAATCACGGCTACCATGCCTCTGAGGGTGGCAGCGGATTTACCCTGGCCCAGCTGCTCCTGCAGGAACTGCAGGATATGCTGTGATGTGGAAACGAGGGGGTCCACCTGATGGACTCCGCACCAAGAGGTGAACTTGCCCCAACGGAAGGCGTATGCCGCACGGGTAGAAGGTGCCCTTGCCGACTCCAACGTTTGGATGACTGGCTCCGGCAAGCCTAGGGCCCTGAATTCTGCCCTTTCAGGGGCCATGCCCACAGTCTCAGGCCCTGTGGGAAGGGGTGAAACAAGGTACCTCGTGCCTGCAGTAACAGGTCCCTCCAAATCGGGAGCTCCCAAGGAGTTCCGTTCAAGAGTGGTGCGATCTCTGAGAACCATGGCATGTGGGGCCAATTTGGGGCCACCAAGATCACCGCCGCATTCTCGAGCCGGATCCTCCATAAGAGGGGGTGGAGAAGGCTGAAGGGGGGAAAGGCATACAGCAGGCCCTGAGGCCACTGGTGAGCCAGCGCGTCCGTCCCTAGTGGTGGGTTGTCCCTCCCCAGGGAGCAGAACATTGGGCAGTGGGCTGTCTCCCTGGAGGCAAACAGATCGGCTACTGCCATCCCGAAGCGGTACCAGATCTGCGCAACGACCTCCGGATGGAGCCTCCATTCTCCTGGCTGAGGGCCTCCCCTGGACAACAAGTCCACCGCGGTGTTCAGAGGGCCTGGCAGGTAGGTGGCTCTTAGAGAAAGGAACCTTGGGTATGCCCATGTGCATAATTCGTGGGCCAGCCGCCCTAGGTGGGGAGAGCCCAGTCCCCCCTGCCTGTTGACATAGGCTGCTGCCACTGTGCTGTCGGTCCTGACTAGTACGTGTTAGCCCTGCAGGCGTGGGAGGAATTGTCGCAGCGCAAGGTGAATCGCCCGGAGCTCGAGAGCATTGATATGTTCTCTCAACTGTTTGCCGGTCCAGGCACCCCGGACCCCTAGGCCTGCGTGTACGGCCCCCCCAACCTACCTGTGAGGCATCCGTTGCAAGGAGTTGCCGATGTGTCACGGGGCCCAGCCTGTTGCCCCTCTCCAAGCTCTGTGGGCGCCTCCACCAGCGGAGTGCCACGCAAAGTCGTCGTGTCACCCAAACCTTGGTCGACAGGGGAGTCTGGGGGCTCAAGCCCAAGCTCAGCAGACACCGCTGCACCGGTCGCATGTGCAACAGGCCGAGTGGTACTATCTGGACCGTGGCTGCCATCAGGCCCATCAGACGGAGACAGAGCCTCCAGCTCACCCTTATATTGAGGCGAAAGTGGCGGAGGCAAGCCCTTATGGCCTCTTTCCGCTGTGCGGTCAGGGAGATTGATGCCGCCCTGGAGTCCAGGGTCATGCCGAGGAACTGGGTAACCTGTGATGGTTCCAGTTCGCTCTTCTTTTCGTTTATCTGCAGCCCCAAATTCTTGATGTGCCGCAGCAACCTGGAAACGTGGTCGCGGCACATCTGTTGTGTTTGGGCACATACCAGCCAATCATCCAAATAATTGAGGACCCCTTCTGTTCCCTGATTGGAAACGAAGGAAGCGCCAATGCCCTCTCCAAATCGGTATTTGGAAATAGGCGTCTTTGAGATCGACTCTGGCAAACCAGTCGCCTTGATTTATGGCCTGGCGTACCCTTGGGACTGTGAGCATTTTGCACCGGAGGGGTCGCAGATACCGGTTCAGGCCTCTTAAGTCTAAGACTGTCCGAAGGCTTCCGTCCCTCTTGGGAATCAGAAAATAGTTTGAGCGGAACCCTGCTTGATGGTCGTCCTTCTCCACTTCCCTGATGGCGCCTTTGGAGAGGAGTGTTGCTACCTCTTTCTCTAGTATTAGCCTGTGCCGCTCGCCTCGTACTGCAGGCTGAGCCTCAGGTATTGACAGTAGGGGTTTGCGTAAAAATTGCAGCGGGTACCCCTGGGTCATGGTAGACAAGACCCATGGGTTGGCCCCTAGTGCTGCCCAGGCTTCCGCTCGTCCTGGATGGGGGCCTGGGTAGCTGGGGCTCGGCCCACTGTCAGGAGCGGGGCGGAGGCCGTCGGCCCTGGCGCCGGCTGGCCCCTCTACCCCTGCTATGTTGCTGGAATGTCTGTTCGCGCCGATGAACCAGCTGCTGCCTAAGGTCCCCTGGGCCCCAACTGGGTTGTGGCGGCACAGCTTGACGTTAGGGGGCCCGAGGGCGACGGCTTCTTTGTGGGTAGGCTAATGGGCCTGAGAGCTCACTGGCATAGCGCCTGGCTTCCTGGGCCTGTTGCAGCATTGTCAGCGCCCCTGAACCGAACATGGCGGTGGGTTCGATTGGCAGCCCTGTGAGAGATGTACGGTCGGCTGGCTGGAAGCGAGACTGCGCCAGCTACAGATGCCTTCTTGCCACCCACAGTGAAGCAATCGCCTTCCCTGCTGCTATGGCCTGCTCCTTGACGGCTAGTGAAAGGAGAGAGGAGACAAGCTGTACTTCCTCCATTGTGGCCTCTGCCAGATGAGAGATGCCGCAGATAGAGAGAAAGGATAGCTGTAGTGTTGGCTAGCTTTGTCTGAACTGCCATTGCACTGTGTGTTCTAAGCAAAAAGCCATTCATTGTCCTACAGTTCCTGCTAGGACAGCTGGTTGGTCCTAAAGCTGACCCTGCTGGTGACACAAGGGCAGCCAAAGACTGGTCCATTGGAGGGGGGCGTTCACAACCAATACGCCCAGCCTCGCTCACATTTGCTAGCCGCCTGCTAACACTGGACCAGCGGCAGGCCCTTGCAGGTGTGCGGAACTGCTCCAGAACCACAGCCTCAAAGTCTGGCAGGAGAGGCACCCTTGCCCATGCTGGCCGTGGTGCATCCCTCTCCTCGAAGCGGGAGGTAGGGAGGTGTGGGTCCTCTGGCAACGTGATCTCTAAGGCTACTGCTGCTCGATTCAACACCTCTTGTAGCTGGGAGACCGCAGGTCGCTCTTGCAACCCTGGGCTGGACTCAGTTCCTGGGCTGGTCCCCTGACCTTGGCTTTCTTGCCCTGCTGTCAACACGCTCTCGTCCTCGGAGGGAAACAAGGAGAGTACATCCTCATCTGTTTCCCCTCCTGAGTCCCCTGGAGCTAAAGAGGACCGACAATCTTCCCTGTCGGGGGATTGCAGTCGCTGACGCTTTCCAGCTCCGTCATTTTTGGAATGGGTGTGGGGCCGTTTTCCAGCAAAGAAGTGGGCACGAGCCTCCCTTGTGCGCAGGGGCATTATGAAACAATTCATTCATGCTGCAGGGTTTTCTCTGGCAGCCTCGGCATGCTGGGATCCCAGACATGCTATGCACCTGTCGTGCCCATCCTCCATAGGCAGTGTTATGTTACAGGCCACGCACACATGTGTGGCTACACTGGCCATGTCTGCAGACAATTTCGGTCACGGCTTTTTTTTTATTTTTTATGTTACTTACCTGCAAACTATACTTACCTGCCTCTTTATCCCTCTATTTTATTATATTATTAATTTATTTTTAATGGGGAAACTTCCCCTTCTTTAATGCCGTTACAAATCTCGCGAGATCACACTTGAGCCTCGCGTGATCACGTCACGCCTGGCCACGAGGGTTTTGTTTACCTCGGAGAAATTAGCCCCCCCCCCTTGGGCTTGGCTAGGTTAGCTGTTTGTCGGTGTGGTCGTGGCTCTTTGATTGTGGCAGAGAGACCAACCCTGGAGCTGAAGCTAAAAGCTACCGTATGAGGGAATGTATACAATGCGTTTTCTTCACAGTGAGGAGTTATTCTGGGGAACAGACAGGCCAACGCCAGCTGGAGCCCAACCTCCCTCGGTCGCGTTAACAGCACTACGTGTGTAATACGCCATACGGGGGAATGTATACCATGTGTTTTTACTGGGAGAACAGCCCGGCCAACACCAGCTGGAGCCCAACCTCCCTGGGTCGCGTTAACACACCACTGTGTGTAATACGCCGTACGGGGGAATCACAACGTTCTTGGATACCTACCTGGATAGCTCTTAACGAGGACTAATCGTCCCAAATACACGGAATACAACCACCAGGGAGAAAGCCTTGCGACAATTCTCCCACTACTTAACTGAGACTTCAGCAACAGGTAAGCGGCTACAGTTGTACTCCTTCTAAAGTTTCTTGTCTATGTCTTTGAATCACGCACGTCCGTGTGGAGATCAAAAAAGCACTAGTCCCACGCCAGCACAGGTGTTTTATAACACTAATCAAGGGCGTGGCCGGTACGACCGGTGTGTCTTATAGAGTATCCACGTTGCACGATCCAGTAGGTCGATTCCCCATACATATGTAATATGTAATGGGTGGAGAATAGTCTCGATACGATAGAGAACAGTATCTCCTCGAGGTATGGTATTGGCGCTGAAGAATGTTCTCACAGGAGAAATTGTGACCAACATAAACGTAGACAAGTTGGTGTGCTGTATCAAGGAGGGCAGTATTGCTTGTGCTAAATATATCAATGATCGTCTCATAACTGGATCAATATCGATACACTCAACTATTAGCAAGATCAAGTTCACGTCTCCCAAGATAACCATGAACGTGGCTTCCAAAGCAGACATCAAAGATGAAACAATCAAGGTTCTCAAGTTTATTGAGTATGGTTGTCACCGGGGGTTCTCCATTGAGGAACTACTCCAGCATGAGATCACCAACTCTGTGTTCTTCTTGGTTGACAAAGATAGTTACTTAAAGAAGAGTGGCAAATCACAACTTGGGACTGAGCTGCTGAGGTTGTGTCCTCAAGTGGATAAAAAAGGACCAGAAACTCCCCCACAAACTGAAGCCATTATTATTGACTTCATGGCCTTGGTATGAAAGGTCCCCTTAAAGAAGCTTCAGCCTCCTGTCAAGACATTCTGTGACTTTGCTATAGCCTTGACATCTTTGGTTACCAAAGCAGGACAGAACTCTGATGAGATACATATAGTTTTTGACACTTACAGAGAGGACAGCATCAAGAATGGAGAAAGGGAGAGAGGAGGAAAATCAAAAAACGTGATTGTCCTTGATAAGATATCACCTAACCAAAAGGTTCCAGTGGAATGAGAGCACTTTTGGTCATCCTCTGTCAGCAAAACTGCTTTCCAGGCATTCTATGTTGAGTGGCTCATTACAAACTACCAGGACACCAAACCCCTTTACATTGGTATATCACCACAGGCCTGGATTGTGTCAGCTGGGTGTGCATCTCCATTCCCTCGCCTCAACTGCACTCATGAGGAAGCTGATGACAGTATGATGTAACACATACAGGACATTCTACACCACCGGAAAGGACCTACGTCCCTGACACTGTCTTCAGGTGACACAGATGTCTTTGTGTGTCTGTTGTACCACATCGCAGACAACTGGAGACATCTTGGTCTCCAAGATTTCTGGCTGGTTCGCAACTCAGGAGTGAAGAGGTTGATATTACCTCTCCATAACATCTAAAAAGCTCTACACTGTAAACCCAGATTTTGATTCAACTCAAAGAGCCTTTTTCATATTACTTAAATGTGTCTAATTTATTGACATTACTTGTTAATTCTGATTAAGCTGAACTTTTTCATGTCCTTTCTTATTGTAATTGTGTTTTTAAGTCCAATCAGTAGTTTCTACTCAAACAGAGTTTGTATTGCTTAAACATGTGTAATTTCTTTACATTAATTATGAATTCTGAGTAAACTGTACTTTTTAATGGCCTATCTTATTGTAATTATGTGTTTGAGCTCAAACAACTCAATATCATCAAGTTTTGTTACGCAACGCATTGACGTCACCCATGCAACCGCCAAAAATCTAGTTTATACCAGTTTAGACAGCGTGGCATTGGTGACTCTGAACAGGAGACAGAACAAAGACGAAACAGAACAAAGACGAAGAATTCAGCTGGATTTACATTTTCGACAACTTCAGCAAGCAAGTTGTTGGACCCGCGTTTGAAGCCATCGGTGAATGAACCGAGTTCAGCCACAAAAC
>OMKX01100938.1:0-14566 GCA_900302425.1 Brosme brosme
CTCAAACAGCAGTACGCTCAGGTAACCCTCATCCTCTCACTCACAACCTTAACCTCACACTGACTCACCAAGCCTCCCCACCTGACCCTCACTCTATCACTCACTGACCCTCACCACCTTACACGCACACCCTCTCACTCACTGACCCAAACTCTCACTAAAAACAGCATGTATCTTTTACATCATTGATTATGTCATCACGACACTAATAAAGCCTCTTGCTCCACAACGTTAATTGTGGTTCCTTGTGGTAGGATTTTAAAGTCAGGATTAGTTCTGGTTCCAGTGTGGTATCAGGTTCAACTCAGGATTAGTTCTGGTTCCTGTGTGCTATGAGGTCCAACTCAGGATTACTTCTGGTTCCTGTGTGGTATGACGTTCAGGTTACTGTTAATTGTGGATTCCTGTGTGGTATGATGTTAAATGTTGTGGATCTTGTGTGGTATGATGTTAAAGTTGAGGTTATTTGTGGTTCCTGTGTGGTATGGCGTTAAAGTTACGGTTAGTTGTGGTTCCTGTGTGGTATGTCAAAGTCAGGCGTAGCATCAGTTGGTCTCATAGCCTGAAGAGTTACGATGTGAATGCAGGAACACGGACTGGACTACAGCGAGCTGCTAGCTGCTGGTGGCTACAAGGAGACGCACCGCGCCAACATGATCGCCTGGGGGGAGCAACGGAGACGCCAAGACCCGGGCTTCTTCTGTCGCCTAGCAACAGAGGCAGCCCAGCAGCCTGTCTGGGTACGGGGTTAACCAAGTATCTAAACATATACACACACATATATATATATATATATATATATATATATATATATATAAAATGTCGAATGTAATACAATTCTATATGTTGTGTGTTCAGATTGTGAGTGATGCGCGGCGTCGTTCGGACCTGCTGTGGTTCCTGACAGAATATCCTAGCCAGACGCGCTGCGTTCGGGTCCAGGCTTCCGAGGAAACACGCGGGGACCGCGGCTGGCGCTTCACAGCAGGTGAGGTCACCGTTTCTTAGCCAGTACCACTCTACCTATGTTCCTCCTTCTTCAAGCTCTAAAGACGTATGCTGCTTCTCCTTCTAGCTCTAAATACTTACGGTATGCTCCCCCTCCTTCTAGCTCTAAAGACTAATGCTCCCTCTCCTTCTAGCTCTAAAGACTAATGCCCCCTCTCCTTCTAGCTCTAAAGACTAATGCCCCCTCTCCTTCTAGCTCTAAAGACTAATGCCCCCTCTCCTTCTAGCTCTAAAGACTAATGCTCCCTCTCCTTCTAGCTCTAAAGACTAATGCCCCCTCTCCTTCTAGCTCTAAAGACTAATGCCCCCTCTCCTTCTAGCTCTAAAGACTAATGCCCCCTCTCCTTCTAGCTCTAAAGACTAATGCCCCCTCTCCTTCTAGCTCTAAAGACTAATGCCCCCTCTCCTTCTAGCTCTAAAGACTAATGCTCCCTCTCCTTCTAGCCCATAAGACTAATGCTCCCCCTCCTAAACAACATCTCTCTGCAGGGATAGATGATGCGGAGTCCGAGTGTGGATTGGACGGGGAGAAGTTTGACTGGATCATCACAAATGAGGCAGACGCTCCAGCGTTAGAAGAGCAGCTTGAGAACATTTTACTACTTGCCTCACATGCAGCGGGACAGCAAAATACCTGAAGCTTCCAGCAGAAACATCCACCCCACCATAACCACAGAAGACACTGTTGAAAACATTTGGCTGCTTTGCACACATGCTTCTTCAGAACCTTTGTGCCTTCTTTTAGCCCTCCAGTTCCGTTAAGATGATAGCCAACCATGGTCCCAACTGGACATCTAGTGCCTGAAACCTTTCCTTCAGATGAAGGGGCAGATCATCATCATGATGCAAAACCCTTAAAAAAATAAAGTGTCCTTAATAAGGTTTATTTACACAGAACAATCCATCCATGAAGGTAAGGGTTATGAGGATAAGACAGTAAGGGTAAAGGTTCGAGAGTTGGGTTATGGTAAGAGGGTTAGGTTAGGGACTACGGTTAGGATTCATTTTGGGTACAGTTTAGTTTAATTATCCACAATAAATAAAGGGATGAGTGCAAAGAGATGTGTGCACATGTTAAATAATGAAACCACTATTGAAATGCTATTAAATGTGGCCCTTTATTTTTAAAAATCCTGCATTAATTACAATAACATCACAGTAAGAAACTGCAAATACTGGGAGAGAATTGTCACCTGTCAGAACTTACATGATCTACTTCTTTTAATTGTATTATTTCCAATGATCACTTTATTCGCTGCAAAAATAGACTTAAATTCTACCATTAAGAGATCCTTTGACCCAAGGCTTTTCGTTGGCCCCTCCCATTACCGCAGTGGAATGTGTTGCAATTGGCCGATCACCTTTCCCCACATTGGCTAACACTCAGCTCCTTGGCTGTATTGGCTAGATCTTTACGTCCATCACAGACCTGGACAGGCTATTGGCAGGATGGGGTTAACAGTGAGACTGGAACACTGAGGAGGAATGTATGAGGAGGAATGGAGGTCAGGCCCTAGCAGCTGTTCAGGTCCTCCAATGTTTGGTCCAGGGTTGCCTGAAGCTTTTTGTTGGACTCCTTGGCAGCAGACAGAGCATCTAGAGGGTTAAACAGAGCATCTAGAGTGTTAAACAGTATTTTTAATTTGACATTTAGAAACCCAGGTCACCATTATCTACCTTAATGTTGTTCCCTACTAATCACTCAGCGTCCCCAGCACTGACGTAATTGGTACTGGCCGTCAATGTGTATATAATAAAGTCCTGCTAATATAGGTATCACTGTTTATAATCACTACATAGCTTTGACTCTGATATGCGCTAAAATCAGGTGCCCTTTTTTCCTCCCTCTGCCGTACCATATTTCAATCTGTCCTTAACCGTGCAAGTGTGTGCACCAAAACGTGCGTGTGATCCCGTACAAGAAGTTTTTTTGACGGAAACCATTACACCCCTCCTGGTTAGTCATGCTAAGTGGAGTGTGAATGGAAGACTTACCCTCCAGCTCATCGATGCTCTTCTCTAGTTTGATGATGGACCTCTCTGAGAACTCGGCCCGGGTTTCAGCCTGAGACAGGAAGTCAATAGTTAGCAGACTATTGGAGTCAGTGGGTAAGACAGTGAGATAGATATATAGCATAAAACACGACTGGTTTAGCCATGTATTGCATGGACAGCACGGTTACTAGTAGGCAAATCACCATGGTTACTAGGAGGAGAATCGCCATCATTACTAGAAGGGGTCGGCGATATGTGCAAAAAATAATATCCGATATTTTCTGTCATTTTGACAAAATTGTTACGATACAACTGCACACTGTCATCTTATCAACGCAACCTATATTCCTGTACCGCAGCGCAATTAAACATTTGCTTCTAGCGCCGACTTCTATCGGGATTAATGATAGTTTACCACCATGGATGCAATAAGAGGACTGTTTAGTGAGACACGTAAATATGCTTTGGATTACGTCTCGTTTCCTAAAATGACAATGACAAAGATACCCGATTGTGATTCATTGGTTAAACTGATTTATTTGCAGGCTAGAGCCTTCAAAGATCTATGTGTTCAGTCCTATTCAGCTCTGATTTTTTTATTAAAAATAAATAAATACCCCTGTGATTTTTAAATCACGCAGCGTATCGTGGCATACTCGATAATTCAAGGTGACATTTCGTTGGTACATTAATATCGATATCATATCGCCCACCCCTAGTTACTAGGTGAATAATCCCAATGGTTACATTGAGTAGAATCTCACCTCCTTCAGTTTGTCACTCAGGTTTCTGATCTCTTCCTCATAGCGGTCTTCTTTCTGGGAATACTGGAGAGACAGAATGGTTAAACAAATGGTTAGATACTCAAACAGAAAAGCTAAATGGAGGGTTAAATCAAGTTATCATACTTCCGTGTTCAATTATATATTTATATTTTTGACAACTTTACATAACTTTGTAGTACATTATATTATTCAGTCCATCCATGAAATGGATGCCCCCCACACACACCTACTCATTGGATTGGAAGAGGATATAGCCCCACCCTCAGTTTGTGATTGACAGGAGGTAAAAGGAGTATGGCTCCTACCTTCTCTTCAGATGCCTGCTTGCTCTTTAATGACTGGTCGAAACCTCTCATCTGATCTTCCATTTCCCGGAGCTTTCTAGTGACAGACAGACAGACAGGTCTCAGGGGGAGTGGCTTTCAGCTATATTTATAGCTAATGAATGGAGACACAGAGAGACAGTCAGAGATACAGATACATACTGAGATACAGCGAGAGACATACAGAGATACAGCGAGAGACATACAGAGATACAGTGAGAGAGACATACAAAGATACAGCGAGAGAGACATACAGAGATACAAAAAGATGTACAGATATATACAGAGAGACGTACGGAGACATACAGAGACATCAAAGTGCCTATGACAAAGATACCTGATTGTGATTCATTGGATAAACAGATTCATTCGCAGGCTAGAGTGGAATTAAAATGGATGACATACAGAGATATCCAGAGAGACAGACATCCAGCGATACAGAGAGGGAGATGGGTCACTCACCCCTCTGCCACCTCAGCCCTGTCCTCTGTGCGTTCCAGCTCTCCCTCCAGCACCACCAGTTTGCGGGCGACCTGAAAACACAGAACAACCTTGAAGCAGGCAGCCAGACAATGCACACGTGTTTGTATCCATGGTGACCAGCGGGAACTCACCTCCTCATATTTGCGGTCAGCCTCCTCTGCGATGTGTTTGGCCTCCTTCAACTGCACCTCCTGAATCTCCATCTTCTCCTCATCCTTCAATGCGCGATTCTCGATCACTTTCATCCCCCTGCACAGGGAACCACACAGGTAAGCAGCCGGCCACGTAACCAGCCACACAACTAGCCATGTTTTTGTATGTGTGTGTGTGTGTGTGTGCACACACTGATAGACGTTTTGTGAACAACTAGTCAAAAAAAAGGAAAAGCCATGAAATCGGTCGAAATGTAGCACATTACAATCTGATGCCAAACATGGTCAGGTAAATAAAGGCCTTTGGTTATTAAAAGAACCATTTGAAATGCTTGATACAACAAAATCCTATTTCAAATTAGGCCGAAATGGGATCTCTTGGCCTGGTTCAAAAACATTGAAATAGTTGCTAAATACATTATAAATTAGGGCTTGGCAATAAAGGTGATAATAACGGCGTTAACACAAATTATTTTTACCGCCACTATTTTTTTGGACGCATTAACACAGAGGGGCAGTACCTTGTTGTTGGATGGCAAGTAGCAATTACAGGAGCCGATCACGTGACTCAAAAACTATTCTGCACAGGACGGGCCGTCCTTATGTTCAGTCACTGAGACAATTAATGCTTGTCCTCATTATAACATAATTCCTCTTTAAATCACCCCGACTCTCAATAAAGGTAGGCTACACCATAAACATAAAGCTTGTTTCATTGATCTCGGTTATAAGAATACTCAGCCTGCATCTCACCGGAGAGCAGGCTTCACTCTCCCCGTCTGTGGGTTATCTTTTTTAGGTTTGCGCATACAAGAGTAGTCTTATACTTGTCATTATTCACACATCCCCATGGTAGTGGAGACTATTGAAGTATCTATAACCTCATGGGGCTCCCATTAGGACACGGCTGCTCCGTGCTTATTCATTCTGCTTTATGTGACAAACTGGCGGCTCCGCCACTGCCGGTCTCTAAACTGAATAACCGAAGCGTTATGTAGCCAAATGATTGCAGCCATAGTACTTAGATGTCAAGATGGTTCAATTTGAAACAAAACAAGGCTTTGTTGAAAGCGAGACATTATAACAGCGCTGTCCGCTGTAGCTGAACCTCCTGGCTGAGCCCGTGAGGGAACGCTGTAAACTGTATACGCTCCCTTTGTAAACTGGTTATTTATATTGTTTAGTCTCAATTTATTGCCCCCATGATGAATTTATAAACTTGTTTCTGTGTGTGCAAAACTCCTAAAATAAATCCAAATCGATAATAAATGAAACGTATATGCTACCGTTGATTAACAGTTGCATGGGCTGGAGTGGTCAAACTTCATTTAATTTGTGGGCTTTTTTGAAATATAAGAAAAAAGGATGTGGGTAGCCGCGGGTCTCTAAATCATAAAGCGTCTTTCTAATCATCGTTTTAACTGCCGTGAGTTGTGATTTGAGCATATTGATACTGCTTGACCCTTGTGGTTCCCTGGATTTTTTCAGTTCAATTGTTTTGTGTTAATGCTGGAAAAAAGGTTGGACACAATAATAAATAAACTGTCTGTCAAGACGTGATAACAATGAACAAGCTTCTTTAGATTCACTTTATCGAACGATTTCTGTGAGCAAGAGAGCCACCGTTCACTCAAACTCAGTAAAGAAAGTTAAGGAGCCTAAATATATTCAGGGGGATCATGGTTTCTTTACTGTGAAATGGACCGAAATCACTGATACACCTCCGGAGCGCCTTGAACAGGGCGAGCTGAGTGGTGCAAGCAGTATCAGAGTTCAATTCTTCAGCTATGAGAAGCAGCTTTAGATATGAAAAGACCAACTGATCGCGAACGGCAGTGCGCCGGACTGCAGTTACTGACTGGGGTGAAAAGTGCCATGGAGAATTCTGAACAAGATTAAATGAAATAGCCTAATTTGATAAACGTTGTTAAACGTTTGTTAATTATGTAATTAAAAGCATGGTGTAATTCAATGTACGGCAGGCTTCCGCGCTTCATATCTCGTCTGGAATGTTTTTCACAGAAAAAAGTAAACTTTTAAACAAAAGCATAAATGACTAGTATGTCTGGTGCAGACTAGAAAGTAAAGCGACGACTAGTCGACTAATCGTGAACATCGCTAGGGTGTACCGTTCGCTCTCATCAGCAGACTTCTCTGCTTCCTCCAGCTTGTGCAGTGCGGTGGTCAGTCTCTCCTGAGCCCGGTCCAGATCTTCCTCCAGGAGCTGGACGCGCCTGCCCAGAGAGGACACCTCAGACTCTGCCTGCAAACACAATATATACATATATTAACACAACATATACATATGCTTTAGTCTTAAAGTGTAAGATTGAGCCCCTCTTATCAAGTAGGCGGGAGCCATTCAGAATTTAAATAACTCAATAACAAGTTTTGTTTTGTCCTCTCTGACTGGCTGTGCAACTATGTTACGCCAGCTAGCGTAGCTCGGCTTGCTTGTTGGTGTGAGTGGGAGGGGTTTAGGGAGTGTTGATAGTAAGATTCTTCTAACCCCAGAGAGAGGTGTGGGCTGACAAGCATTTCTTTAATAATAATATAATTTTATATTTTATATAATTTGTTTATTATAGAATGTGATTTAATTGATTACATTATTGAAATCACTATTAATCAGCATTGATTTGTCATGGTTATTTTAAGTGACGAGCTAGTTGAAATGTTACACAGTGCGACCTTAACACAACACAGTATACAAAGATATTACATAAATATAATATTTAAACAATACAATGTATACATATATTAACACAACAGAATTGATACAATAGACATCCATATTTGAGTATACTTAATATATGATTTAAAGCGTAAATAATTTTATAAATACAGGTCAACTTCCTTTTATGCTTAATTTCCCCTTGTATCACGTTTTAATTGCCAAATCAAATTGTAATTATCCTGCTCCGAAAACAGCAGAAATGTTCCGAAAAGTTTTAATTTAAAGCTGATACGGTACAAAAGTGACGTCATTCTCTCCTCAAAGCCGGGTCCTTCTCATTACTGAGAGTAGGTTTCGGAGCCTTGGCAAGTCTCAGATCCTACTTTGACCTGTGAGTACTTTTACTCACAGGCTTGATAACAACAGGCCCTCGTCAAAGAGACAACACGCATGTATGAAGGACATGATTACATTCAAATTTTATGTGGAGAATCTAGGAGTCATCCAATGACAAAGCAAGAGACATTTAACTCTAAATGTCACAAACACATTTATGGTAGGTTGTGTACGTTTGTCAGAGAATATGTTCCAGCTATCCATGCTTATAAATCGTACAGTGGGTCTCACAAAGGACAGGCCATCCCACAATACTCAGTGTCCAAAGAATTGCATTTGTTTCAAAAGAACTTTGTTTTATAATGCGTGCTTCTCTTCTGTGCAGTTTGAACAGTTTGTAAAGTCCTATTTTATTTTTATTTTCTTAAACTTTTCATTGTACAGCACCTTGTAACTCTTGCTTCGAAAGGCGCTATAAATAAATTGTACTTACTTACTAATTGGATAAATACTAGCATCTGCTCTCAGAACTCCTTAGCCTTGGCCGTGGCTGGTCAGTACCGAGGCCAAATAAATCCAATATTTCCTCATGCAACTCTCGTAAAGAAGCCAACAATTAAAGAACATTGTACAGACCAAATTAGTCAAGTTATATAATACAACCTAAAAAGGTCTTGTATACAGAGGGTGAATAAAACAGGTGTTTGGCGGGACATGGACATCACCTGTTCTCTGGTGCGCTTCTCTTCCTCAACCCGTCTCTGGAGACTCTCGGCTCTCTCCTCCGCATCATCCGCTTGCTGCTGCAACACTCTGATCTTCCGCTTCACCGCCTCCACGCTATTCACTCCGGACATTTTGGACGTTGGACGTTGGTTTCGAGTCGTTGGTTTTGTTTTCGGTCAGCCTCTCTGAGAAATAGAGTAACGTTAGTGGTCATCGCACGACGTCACCTAGATGTGATGCCAACATGTTAGCAAGATGTGATTACAACATTTCCCGAACCAACGCCCAGTTCAGGACTAATGCACCACGACCCCTCAAGCGCTGGCTGGACCATTTGGATTTGTACAAAATCTAAATAAAACGTTATATTACTGCGAATAGTATAAGCTTTTGTGGATGCTGTATCGGTTCTACAAGGTTTCGTGTAAATATCAGCATACCCAAAGACTGCATACAAAAAAA
This sequence comes from Brosme brosme, assembly GCA_900302425.1. Taxonomy (NCBI): domain Eukaryota; kingdom Metazoa; phylum Chordata; class Actinopteri; order Gadiformes; family Lotidae; genus Brosme; species Brosme brosme. The sequence goes on from OMKX01100938.1 coordinate 8,948, forward strand.
TGATTTGTATTAGCCAAAGCAAGCTAGCTACTGGATAGCAAGCGAAACGGTGTCACCTACTATTTTAACGCGTGTACAAATATATTTCCCTCAAGAATGTTCAGATGAAATACAAAAAAATATAAAATTTTCACTTTGTAAGGCTGAATAAAAACTTTGCGTAATGTCGACTACGGAAACTTCAAACTCTACAATTGCAATCTACCGACATGTCCCTCATTATATGACATTTTATATACCAATACATTAGATATTCAATGTATTGACTAATTTACCTTATATTTAACCCCTATATACCTTATATATGTTAGATGTATCCTAAGAACCAGAGATAAGAACCTTAAATACCTCGTCCGCCTTGCTTCCGTATTTCAATCGCATTCGCTTCCGCTTAACTCCACCCTACATCAACTTCCGCTTTACTTGAGCCGCCACACACTGATAAAGTTTTTTCAATCTGTTTCAATGTTCCAAGCCATTAACAGTATCCATGCTATTTATGGATCCAAGTTTACCAGACGTAATATTACATCGAAATAAATGACCCCCCTGTGGTAAATTACTCTAAATATTTATCCGCAATAAATTACCCTATTATTCCAAGATAAGGCTTGTAAATCACGTCACTAACAATTACCACCGCAAAGGAGCATTGGGATGCTAGTTATTATTATCTTAGTGTTAATGGTTTTGGACATTGTTTAGAAATTAGGTTTCACTAGGTCACGGTATGTTTATGTTCATTTAGGTTTTTAGAACTACAACTCTCTTAAGTCCTCTCAATATGGCGGAATATCGGCAAAAAAAAAATCCCATGATGCATTATAATGTACAGGCATTGGGTAAGGCTAAGCTAAGACTAATGTCTATACAGGACTCCATAGGGGTAAAGCTAACGGCTAACATCCAGGCTGTCACCCTGGAATCAACTGATAAAAAGACACAGACACTTTCTCTAAAAGGCTTGCTTTAAAAATGGAATAAAAAGAGAACACACAGACGATAAAAAGTGTTGTGAACCAGGAGTAACCCAAGATTCATGTACATGTACATGTTGGTCAGTAGACAGCCTCATCCAGGTTTTCATCGCTGTCGCCTCCAAATTCTTCTCCGTTGTCAAAGTAGGACATGATGTAGTCCGTTCCCTGGAGACACAATATTATAATATATAAAACCTATATCAACTCTTTAAGGAAAACTTATGGATTTTCCACCTGGTCCCTATTTTCTGAACATTTTGGGTCTAAGGGACTAATGTGGACAACAATCTTTGAAATCGGTCCAGTATTGAGCTTTCTGTGGTCAAACACAACAAATTCTGCTCTCTCCAGCTCTCACTCAAGTTTCCATGTTCTGTTCTTGCAAAAACTAAACTCTCGCAAGACTTCTCTTTGAGCGAGACTTGGTTTGACATAAGTTTATTTCGCTGTAGGGATCCTTTGAATAATGGTGGAATATAAACTTTAAGAGGACGTATATCGACGGGGTGCTATTGCCCCAAAGTATACATTGAAGCCGGTTGCAGCATTCTCACTCAATCCTGGTACAATTTAAAAATTGTTGTCCACATTAGTCCCTTAGACCTAAAATGATTGGAAAATAGGGTCTAGGTGGAAAAATCGGGAGGTTTTCCTTAAATACACAATATATATTAGAATATATACAACATCATACAAATACTTTAAAGCTAGGGTAGGCTGTTTGGCAGAACCAGCCAGAGAAAGCTAGATTTTGAAAGTATCAAACCGAAAAATTCCCGCCCCTCCCTTCAGGCCTCCCTGCCTCCGCCACTCCCTCACTCCGCCACTCCCCTAAAACATGTTAGTTCGCTAACTATAGCAAGAGGTCTGCTTAGCCATGTGGAACACTCTGCTCGTGCGCAATGAGTGCGCGCAGCCAGCCGACTAGGTAGGTAAGGTAGACAGACATGTAAGCCATACGATAGCTTCATTCATGCCGAATGAAATTATTGGATAAGCCTATAAGAGGCCTGCGATGGCCAGAGATACCAGAGTTTTTTGTTTATTTTGTTGGAGCTTTTGATTTGTTGATTGCTGTCGGGATGTGAAGGAAATTTCAACAAATAAATTGCCTACTCTACCTTTAAAAAACAATATATATTAGAATATATACAACATATATGAATACTTTAATATACCTAACTCCACCCCTATCACTGAGTGATATGATAAATTAGCATGCATCTCACCTCTTCAAGCTCCTCCTCCTCATACTCCTCCTCTCCTTCCGTCTCCTCCTCCTTCTGTTTCTTCTTTGTCTCGTCCTCATCCTCATCCTCCGAGCTGCCGGCCTTCTCACCCTTCTCCAGTGCCTTTAAGGGAAACATACATCCCCTAATAACATTTATAACCGCGTAAAGAATACCTCTTGACATACCATAATAACATCAGGGATTGCACCACTTCTCTATGGCAGAAAAACATAGGGAAGGAGGGAGCATAGACGTTTTTTGAGGCTAAATGGCTAAAGGCTGAAAAACGATCACATGATTAGAGGGTATATATCGGCAGATAGGGATTGGTGGCCGATCAATTGTTACATCCCTATTATATATATTTATCGGTAGTTATATTATAATTTTATAATGGTTTACCTCCAGCTTTAAAAGTACATCTTCTTTCTTTAGGGGGTTTTGATTGGCTGAACTTCTGTCCATGCGATCAACAGGAAGAGAAACTCCTGCAGAACGTATTGGAAAAACGTGAATGTAAATACATTAATAAAGATCATAATATTAATTATGCCATGACAGCAGAGCTTTACTATGATCCAATAGAAGCAGAAATAGATATAGAAAAAGGGTTTAAGCTTACATCAAAGCTCCCTGATATTGAAAGCAAAATATGTCATTCCAATATAAGTGCTAGCTGACTATACAGGCGGAATACCTGAGTAGTTACAGACCTATATATTATGTATATATATATATATTATTGTACTTACTGTTCTCCAGGGGCTTTCGGACTCTGATACGCAGTTCTTTAGGCAGCCGACTCCAGTCTTACACACACACATTTGAAAGGTAAATAGTGGTTCATACTACAGAAGTTGTACTACTAGTATGTAGTAGAAGAAGTAGCAGATCTGTTCCATTGTATGATGTAATTTGGCATAGACAATGTGCTGTGTCAGTGGGATTTCATAGCAATGTTTGTATTTATTTTATTTTTCTATAAATGCGTGTAAAACATTTTGGAAGTAATGTTTTTATATTGCACGGATAGCACAAGCCAAAACAGCAAAGCTGAAATGAATAAAGTGAATTTAGTAGTAGTACAGTCATAGAAGTATAGTAATAGTAAAGAAATAATAGTAATACCTGGCTTCCAGTCGATCACGTTGTCTGCAGGTTCCCCACTGTGGTATTTATCCGAGTAGCGCTCCACATCTGAAATACAGAAATACTCAGTATTCCTCTATATTACAGCAGCATTCATAGTTTATTACTGCAGTACTCACAATACGAAGCAGCACTCACATTATTCCTCTTCATGACAGCGGTACTCACAGTATATAACTATAATACTCACAGTATATTACTGCAATATTCAGAGTATATAACTGCAGTACTCACAGTATATTTTAGTCACAACAATCTTATTTTATGGATTGAAGTGCTCCATATATATATTCATACATCTATAATATGTCTCCCTATCTACCTGTCTGTATGTGTGGTTTCCTGTCTGACTGTGTGTCTTCCTGTCTGTGTCTGTCTGTCTTGTCTGCCTGCCTTTGTCTACCTGTATGTGAGTCTACCTGTCTGTGTCTTCCTTTCTGTGTGGCTACCTGTTTATGTAAACCTGTCTGTGTCTACCTGTCTGTGTGTTTACCTGTCTGTTTGTATACCTGTCAGTTCCTATCTGTCTGTGACTGCCTGTCTTTTTCTACCTGTTTGTGTGTCTACCTGTCTTGGGTGCAGCAGGTCTAATATAGAAGGGCAGGGTTTTCATGGCTCCTCTGAACTCTTGTTTCAGAGCCTGCATGTACTCCGCCTCCTCACCCGTCGCCAGGGGAACCGGCTTATGTTCCATTGGCTGCAACCCAAAAAGAGGACCAATCAGACATGGAATCATGGTGTCTACGCATAGCATTAGCATAGCTGAATATTATCATAGCTCGGCATTATCATAGTTGACCATTATCATACGAGTATACATCATGAGTATGAGCATAAAGTGGGAAGAGCCCTAGGCCTGTGTATGTACTGGTAAAAGACCAGTCCACGTACTGGGAACAGACCCGTCTACATATTGGGAAGACCCCTCCACACACTGGGAACAGACCCGTCTACGTACTGGGAACAGAGGTGTTGGTTGCAGGATGGATGGAGGGAGACCTTCTCCCTTCCCGAAGCCCACCGCCTCGATGCTGAAGGTCAGGTTTGAGCGACCCCGACCGCGACCCCGAGCCGCCATGCAGCACCACTCTTGGGAAAGAGCAGACTGTCAGTACTGACTGCTGCTATCATACTGTATGTTGCTATCATACTATCAGTTACTATCATACTGTCTGTTACTGGCAAACTGTCTGCTACTGTCAGTATTTTAACTATCATACTGTATGTTACTATCATACTGTCTGTTACTTTCATAGTTTATGTTACTGTAATAATGTATTTTAATACGGTCTGTTACTGTCAGTATTTTCCACCGTCCACTACGCTGAACATGTTCTGTGAGTGCGTGGGTCTTGACTAGAACGTATAATGTTACTGTTATATTATATTGCTAAAGAGCTAGTCCAATCCAACATCTTTTCTAACCCAACGTTGGCAAACAATAGTGACTTAAGCAGCCCTGTTAGAAATTAATTGGTTTCAGCATATCTCAAGCCACAGAGGTCGTTTACGTTACAGATCTAAACTGGTAATAACATGCATATATAGACGAAAACAATTATATTCTAATATATATAATAACAGTAAGATAAAAGGTATTTACCTTGACTAGCTGTAGCTAATCAGTTCGGTCCAGCCGCTAAAAAGACCACAGAACTTTAAAATACCATCATAATTATGTCTTAAGACAGTAATATCTTAGAAATACAATAAAACCAGTTAAACAGTAATATTTTAAAATGCAATGAAACAAGTTCAACAGTAATATATCACACATACAATAAGACTACCAAAACAGTAAAAAGTTACAAATTATAAACCGAACAAAAAGACGAAGACTATATTGTTGTTTACACGCATGTTTCCTGATGGAATGTGTGTTATTCTGCCCCCTGTTGGTGCGGAGGCACATGTCACTACCCATATGGTCGATCTATAATGTTATTGGCTTAATATCATTTATTAATTTAAGAGATTCAGGGGTTGGCATGCAGTGATATATTGAGCATTTATTTTTATTTAAGCGGCTGATTTCAGTATTTGTATTGGCGATTATTAGGGAGGTCCTAGTGTTTTTTGCAAATTGATAGATTATTTTCTGAAGTATTTGTTTATTTTCAGGAACAATGTATGTATCTCTTTCTTTCTATCACCGCCTCTCTCTGCATCTCTCTCTCCCGCTCTCTCTCTCTCTCTCTCTCTCTCTCTCTCTCTCTCTCTCTCTCTCGCACCACTCTCTCTCTTGGGAAAGGAAAAGA
>OMKX01100947.1:0-12451 GCA_900302425.1 Brosme brosme
AGGGGTGGGGAAGTGGGAGCGGGGCTTTCTCCTGGTGCAAACCTGAGCTGGATGAGCCTCTGCTGGTGGCAATCCTGCCGTACTCACTCTCTGTCTCGTTGCGTTTGATCATGCCCGGGCACTCGGCCAGGATGGTCTCCTTGAAGGACGTCACCAGCACGTTCACACAGCACTCCATCAGCTGAGGACAAAGGACAGAACAACGACTTTGTAAGCCACACGAGCCAACCAAAGAAATCAAAACAATGGAAGATTGATGAAGCCATCTCACTTTTTGTTGTCGCTTTGTGTACTACATGAATTGTGGTGTGGATATAGCCACACATTCTATGCAGTTTTTGTTCGAAGGAGCACCTAAATTACATTGACATAAAATGAAAAATATTTTTTTTTGTAAAATAAAAAAGGCTTCTATACTATTTGCTAGCGATATAACAGATGCTGATTCAGATCATTTGTTTTTGGCAGGGTGGCAAAGTAGTTAGCACTGCTCCCTGTCATGTTAAATCATGACATCCATGTAAGGTTAATACTCCTGCCGGTTCCCTTGACCAGGGCAGTAGACCTGGAGGTGGTCCCCGGGCGCTTCACTGTGGCTGCCCACTGCTCTTAGTTCGGCTAGTGATGGTTTAAATCCTGCTAGTGCTTCTAGTGATGGGTCAATGCTCCTAGTGCTGCTAGTGATGGGTTAAATGCTGCTAGTGATGGGTTAAATGCTTCTAGTGATGGGTCAATGCTCCTAGTGCTGCTAGTGATGGGTTAAATGCTGCTAGTGATGGGTTAAATGCTTTAAGCTCCTAGTGCTGCTAGTGATGGGTTAAATGCTGCTAGTGATGGGTTACATGCTTTTAGTGATGGGTAAATGCTCCTAGTGCTGCTAGTGATTGGTTAAATGTAGAGATCACATTTCGTTGAATAGTACTGCTGCAAGGATAAATAAAGAATCATCTTCTTCTTCTTTAAGGAGCAGGTAAGCTTTAGGCATCTTGCTCAAGGCTGCCTACAGGTAGACTGTGGTCATTGGGGTTTGCTCCAGAACCTTTTGACGGATTTGTTTTTGGCCTTGAAGAGCATAGTTCTCTTGAAGTCAACACACTGAACACATCTTCGATTCTATGATCAGCTGGAAGGTTCCGGGCCCATCACGCACTCACCGTTTGTACAGAGTTGCAGTCTCGTCGTGTCTCAAGGTAACGCAGGGCTCGTTTCTCTTCCTCCCTCAGCTTAGCGTCAGCCTTGCAGACAGACACACACACAATTCAACAATAGAAATATTTAATGTTTTATAATGTACTTATAAAGTTAATTAATCATGGCTTGATTGTAGACTTTTGATAGAAATAGAAAAATGTGCACTGCAAAAATAATTTAATTTTTTTTTGTTTTAAGTTTTAACTCTCTTGAAAGACAACATGGCCTTACCGTTACAACAGCTGATAACAGAATGGAACAATAAGAATAAGAATCCAATCTGAACATAAAATGAGTCCAAACAGGGCCGTCGCAAGGTGAGTCTCTCTTCTTTTTTCTTCCAAATCTCTCATATTATATAACCATGACTAACATTCTGTCAATGGGTTTCAAGTGCTGCCAATGTAAAAAAAACACACATATTTCATGTAGTTCTGGACGCCGTTCTGCTGGAGGTAAGCAGGGGCCTGAGTGCGGTAGAACCTCTCTGTGGAGTCCATGTAGGCCTTCTCAAAGTTGTCCCTGTAGATCTGCAGCTTGTCGTCTGGGTTGGAGCACAGGTTCACTGCTCACAGAAAAACAACGAGAAAAAAAACAAAGAACAGTTGTTGAAACCATGTGAAGTTTCCAAGGAGATAACTGCATCCTGAGGAGCCTAAAAAAACCTGTAAGTGACTGTAGCGCGACCAAACTTTCACTACCCGTGCAACTATATCTGGATGATAAAGCTATTGTATAGCTTATGAAGTTCATTAAGTTTCACTGTTATAATAAGCAATAGGGTGGGTTAACAAATAGGGCGTGGTTTTCCGAATCATCTGAACTTTTCATTTAATGATATCATATCACATGGGGAAAAACATATTTATCACAGAGGTGGCACTTGAGAAGTCATGGAGGATGCCCTTTTAGTTGTGCTTATCAAATCAATTTTGAATTAAAGAGCTTTTTACGCTTTAAGTGCTTGACAAGGGTAAAATAACAACAGGAACAAGAAATTACCGCCAGTTACCATCAGAATCACAGACACATTTAAGCTAACAACAATAACAACACTAAGTGCTCAACAAGACAAGCAACACAGTGGGAATAAGAAATCAATGGCCGCTCTCTCACCGTAGGACTCCCGGACTCCTATGACCAGCTGGGAGTCGAAGGCCTCGCCCAGCCGCTCGGCGTGGACCAGCTTCATGGCGCTGTCCTGCAGCCGGCTCTTGATGTTGGAGAAGATGGACTCGTTCCACGTGTCCAGCATCAGCTGGAGAACAGTAAAGGGGTTAATGACAAAACGAGCCCAGGAGAGGATAGAATATAGACCTGAATGGTGATGAGGTAGGCTTTTATGATATATTTTATGATGTTTGTGATGAGATTATCTTTGTAATGAACTGTAAGCTGAAACTGTAACATCAAAGTAACGACTGGACTTTATAATGGGACTGATATAATTGGACTGATAACATTAATTGGGATTTAAGAAAAGCAATCCTGGTAAAAAATGGTCCTAGCCACACTATTGGTTTAGACATTAAATGGTATGAAGCATTAAAAGACAAGCTACTGATGTCTGTGTTGTGCAGGTTTGTGTTCTCTCTCATTCAGCTGCATTAAATCCACTGCAGGGCTTCACTCTAACAAGAAAGTGTCAAGTGTTTTGCACTCACAAGATCATTCCCATGACAGCACTCACCTTGCGCACAATGCTGTCCTCCACGTTGGACTTCTTGTTGCTGCCCTGCTTGCCCATCAGGGTGATCTCCAGCTGACAAAAGGGCTTGGGCAGGATATCACACTGCGTGAAGAACTTCCTCCACTCTGCGATGTAGGCCTTCAGTAGCGCTGTGTCGTCCTGGTGACTCAGCACCCGCTGTTGGGACGAGGTCTTGGTTAATGGAGTCATGGTCTCACAGGAGGTGAAGTTGCAGCAAGTAGTGTATATGAGGAACAATGGTTAAGCAGACCCAGCAAGGAGTCGTGAAAACATGCAACTGTAGAAAAACAGACAATGTTCGGCCACAAATACTTTTCGTGTTGGTGGTGCCAGCTCTGTGTGGATGCACGTTATATTACAAGCACCAACAATATGGATGAGAATGGGGCATCTAAGTACGTTCCTGATCGCAACTCATTAAATGAACGATCAATACAACAACTTTGCCACTTCACCTTTGAATGTTATAAATCATGAAAGCAAATGCTGCTGCACGTCTGGTAATGGTCCATCTACTGTTTACTAGACAGACAATACATTCAAACATTCTCATAAAGTAGGTATGATGTCCAACATAATACGTTTTTGTATCCCATTTCATTTTCACATACTAATAAAAACTCAACCCAAAGCAAGAAATTCAAAAGTGGAATCACAAGCCCCAGCCTTACCGCTTGTGCTTGTTTGATGAAGTCTAGTATATCTTCCTTCAGGGCTTGGTGGATCTTGGCTGGACCTTTGTCGTCCCATAGGCACACTGCATGGACATCTCTATGGAAACAGGGGGGACATGGGGAATTTAGACATCCCACCAGCCAACCACAGTGAGGTAAAGGGATTCATTGTCTGGGTTCAGAGAACATCTATTCGATGGGGACAGTGTAGTAAGACTTACGAGAACAGGTCAAACCACTGTTGTTTGGTTACAGACTCTTGGCGTAGCAGCTTTAAGACTATAGGGCGCATCAGGTCCCATTTGTCCTCAAACTGGAGGGAGCCTTTGTTCTGCAAAACATGCAGAAGGAGAGCCAAGATCGTATAACACAAATGGCCATCAAAAGGTAGGTGTAAGAACATGGGACATTTAGGACGTATCATTGCATCAATAGCTGTCATGTAATATATTAGTTCTTCAATTATTTACTACTTGCTTACTTTACTTTAATACTTTCTACTTGCACATGCTATTCCCACACCCACTGTTTCATTCCAGTGACAATAGCAGACAGTTCATCTTAAATCTCCTAGGTGATCTAGGTAGCTTAACTGGACGATGCATGGTCGTTTTCATAAACCACAGCCTGTTGCCTACGTTAACGTTGGACCATATAACAAAAGACACAGACAGGCATTTCTTGTTTCTTAATTATATTTCTTCAATGCATTATTGTGAATGTTAAATGACCAGTCAGCTGTAGAGGTTGACACATGAAAAGGGGGCTTACGTGATGGCGATTTTCATAGATAATACGTTTTATTTTCCGAGCACAAAATGTTCTGTCTCTCACTGTTTATTTGCGCCTATCGGTCTACTATTCTTTACCAAAGCCTAGCTATACTTCATCTCGCCTGGCTATTCAGACAGCTACATCAGTGGAGAGTAGCCAATGTTAGCTAAAGGAAACTAACTAGTCCGAGCTTGAGTCATTGCTGACAACCAAGACAGTAAGGGGACCTTATACTGGTCATTCGGGTTACAACTTAGCCATAACCTCAGAGCAAATCCACGAAGAGTACTTCAAAGACGCCATCGAGAATAAATCAATTCAACTGGAGCCTACCTTTAGCAAATTAGACGTCGCCATGTTCCCTGAAGTTATTGTCTCGCACAATCTCGCGTGGACGGTTGCGATCGCAGTTTCGCCGCTCAATGATACTTCTCATCGTTGTGTCCGTTACTTGGTTCTCAGACCACTTCAAATCAAGCATACATCAAATAAATACAACTATCTCTTTGTTATGACATGAGGACGATGGAGGGCTGAAAGTGAAAAGATGCCATACATAGAATCCATACACACATCAGATTCTGAACCACCTGTACTTGCTTCATCACATATTATTATTATAATGACATCACAGTGAGCTTTAGTAGGTCTATGTTTAAGAGTTAACACATTTTACATGTTAAATTGGGATGTGTCCCCACTAAAGATTTATGCAAGTACAATGTTATTCAACACATAAATTCAACATAGAAGTTGCATTTGTTTTTCTTCTATTTTTACCATATAGTTATTTGCTTTACAGAGTTCAGCGGCATCATATTGGTAGTGGTTTTCAATCTCTAAGTAACTTTGGGCTCTTTAACCGGTTCCCACAGAAAGTCATAAAAAAAACTGTTTGATAAGGGCAGAGGTACTGTAATGTTGACTTTGGTGGTTGTTTGGTTGCACATAGCTGACGTCATATGACGATCTGGCCGTCCTGACCAATCGCCGTGCAGGGGGCGGTCTACAAGCGAGCACGATACACACGCAAGCTTGATCCATTCAAACTGTCACATGCATTATATCCTGCACCGCTCTCGTCGTATCCTACTATGTGGAAAACGAGAAGGAAAACACATAGCCTGTGAGAATTTCCCTACGGATGTATCATGAATGAAGATGGAGCCGTATACACAGGTATGGTTCCTTGTGAGATGTATTAACCCAACTTGTGTTGATCTGGTTTCTTCCTGGGCCAGTGGTACTACTTGGCTAACTTCCTGACACATGTACTACATGTGATGTGATGAGGTGTAATGAGTAATAATTTGAGACTCAAATTAAAAGCCTCCTGAGAAAGGTAGCCTACATTCCGGGGGAGATTACGCTGCTACTTTCAAGAAGACGACGATAATGGCGATAGACACTAATTCTATCATATCTCTTCTGATGCCTTGTTTCTTAAAATCCTGATTTGCTTCTACTCCGCTTCAGGGTTACCTTTGAAGCAGACCGAAGGGTCCGTCACGGGAAAACTCTGTGGAAGTTGCATGGCCAACCTTGGATTGCACGATTACAAGTTGAAGGACGTCTTCACATGGTAACTTCAACTGTTTAAGAGCCACGAGGTCTAGCTGGCCTTACAATAATGAAGAGGAAAGCGTTCAAGGTCTAGCTGGCCTTACAATAATGAAGAGGAAAGCGTTCAAATTGTAACTGGGAATCACAAGTTCAACTTGGATCCGATTAGCATTGAGAAAGTTGGTTAAATCAAATTGCGGATGTTTCTGAAACATTTATCAGATTTGACAGCATTTAATAACTATAACATATTGCCATACTCAGTTCTTCACTCAGTAGTCTACTCATATATTCGTTTTTACGAAGTTATAAATTACATCAGAGACACCCCTTAGAAACCAGGTACTACGTTCCTGGTTTGCCTTCTTTCATTGCTTCATTTATTCAACCAGAGATATAGGCTTTCTCTTGAGCTCAAAACCAGTAATACATTAGTTTGATTTTCTACAGGCATCTCCTGAAGACCATCGCCATGGGCCAGGCGCTCTCCCTGATGATCTGCGGTACGGCAGTGAGCTGCCAGTACCTGGCCCAAGCTGGCGTGGAGACGCCCATGTTCCAAAGCTTTCTCAATTACGCCCTGCTGCTCGTCAGTTACACCTCCTACCTCTGCTGCCGCAAAGGTCAGGCTGTGCAATCATTGCACTTTTATTCATAGCCTCAAATCACACATCACATATCATATAACACATACATAAAGTGTGCTGGTCCTCTACCGATTGTAGGTTTCATGGTTAAAAAAGTAAGTGTAGGTTCAAGCATATTTTATTGATCTAAAGGCAATTCTGCTTATCATGCATAGATGCATTGGAATGACAAATGATGAAAAAATTATCTTAAAACAAAAGGACAATGGGGTTATTTACTAGTTCACCTATTACATAGCTGGCCATATAAATGAGCATGCATATTTAAACATTTTAAAAAGTAAAATGTTGCAGATCCAATTCCAACTGAAGGTAACATCTGCCAGTCTACCTAATGATCTTCTATGTTTTCTTTAAGGTGATGAAAACATCTATCAGATTTTGAAAACTAAATGGTGGAAGTATCTTCTGATGGGCCTGGTGGACGTGCAGGCAAACTACGCTGTTGTGAAGGCCTACCAGTTCACCACCCTGACTAGCATACAGGTAAACAGGTATATAGAAAGTGCCCACCCTATTCAGGTGTTATAATGACCTCGAGCGCTATCTTTTTCAACAGTGTATGTAGACATTTTAATTTTTTTTAATTTTATTTGACCATTGTACCCTTTTTCTGCTGGCAGTGAAATGGCAAATTTCATTTCACTTATACACAGCGAACCTTCCCAGAGGCAAGACAATTTGAATAGGATAATAGGATTTGTATCCAGATTTTATCATTGTAATTTAATTGGAAATAACAACTTAATCTGGAGACACATGCTGATACAATTTAAACAAGTCAAGCTGCATGTAAAAAAAAGGAGGGAAGTGTGAAGGTTAAAAATATTGAGTCTGTTTGGTGATAGTCTGATGCTTTGTATCTCAAATCACCAATGCCTTGGCCCAAGGTCTCTAAGACAAAACATTTTTTCCAAAGGAGCACTGGGTCTAAGTCTTAAAGTTGGGGGCACACAGACATTAAATCGTGTAATGAAAAACATAACTATTTATATCCCGAAAAGCAATGATCTATATATATTTAAATAAAATAAAAATAATACATAAATTAATGAAATGAAAAAAATACAGAATTTACTAAACAATAAAACAAAAGAAAATCCTGTGCAAATTGTATCCCGCATTTGTTTCTCCAACTCCTCAAGCTGTTCTGTCCGCCATGGTTTTGTCTTGCAGCTGCTGGACTGCTTTGTGATCCCAGTGCTGATGGTGCTCTCCTGGTTCCTATTGAAGACCCGCTACAGACCCGTTCACTTCGCGGCGGTGAGCGTGTGTCTGGTGGGGGTGGGCGCCATGGTTGGGGCGGATCTGATGGCAGGCCGAGACCAAGGATCCAGTAAGATCTGTGTTCCTCATTGTCTCTTCCTCGTTTGTGCAACCGAAACAGTATTTGAATGCCATTTATTCATGAGGTCAGCATCTTTCTTTTAAATATCTTGCGTTCCTCGGTTTAGTGATACTAGGAAGAAAATGTTTTTTCCTAACGATTTATTTTTGCATTTTTTATGCTTTATTCATGAAAGATACAGTGAGAGTTAGACAGGAGGACATGCAGCAAATGACCGGGGCCTGAAAAACATGTTTAATATAATTTTCAACTATTTGCAACTGTAGAAAATACAGTTGCAAATATCTTACAATAGCCCTTACAGAAAAGCCAAACATTACATATTATATACTAGAGATGCAAATGGCCTTGTACCCTTCTGTCCTGCGGAGTTCTCAGTTAGGCTGGGATGTTTCCCATAACAATGTTCGATATCAGTCTCTGACTTTTAAACATACTGCTGGGTGAACCATAACATTGTTGACACCCCACACCTTCTCAGAGGCATAGAATTTCACTGGCCAAACTTTTTTGGCCAGACATTTTGTTTTTTTGGGTTAAAATGCAATCTAGATATCTCTCCCACACCACCACATCCCCTCCTCTCACCTGGCTTTCCTTCCTCTCCCCACACACTGTTCCTTCCATGTTCTAGCCAGCGATGTCCTGCTGGGAGATGGCCTGGTCCTGCTCAGTGCCGGTCTCTACGCTATGTCCAACGTAGGTCAGGAGTACACGGTGAAGAACCACAGTCGCGTGGAGTTCCTGGGCATGATGGGCTTCTTTGGTACCATCATCAGCGGCTTACAGCTGTAAGCATATATGCGTCATTAAAACACACACACACACACATAATAAGTCTAACCCTACCTTCTCCATAATGACATAATGAACTCCTGTATCTAAAATAAATAATGAAGTAATTCACGTTTGTGAATATTTAGACAAAATCTCTTTAAAACACCCGGGTTGGGTTCCATGGAAGAAGGGCTGCGATATGCCCGTCTCTGCTCCCCTCATAGCTACATATGCCACCTATAGGTGAAAACCATGTGGGTGCTGATAGACCCATGGGAGAGAGGGAAGTGTATCTAAGGGGCCTTCAGGGTTAGTGCACCATAATATCACTATTTATTATTCAACTACTAGTTGGCGATGACAGCCGTTATCAAAAGTACATAGCTGACTGTATGCTTTAGTATAAGGTCATTGAGAAGGCCCTGTGATACTGTAATAGTGATAAATGAGCTATACAAATGCATCACAAACTACCATTTTACCAGCTACTGACAATATTCACTCCCCTTTTCCAACTTGTCTGACCTTATGTTGTGTTGAACTGCAGAGCTGTACTGGAAACCAGTGCTGTGGGTGCCATTAAGTGGGATATCAAAATCAGTAAGTGGTCTTTGCCATCATGGAGACACATCATTTATAGGATTAATATTTTAGATTAAATATTTCCAGCTATCTGATTATTGATTAATATAGCCTTGATGATAACTTTTCCTCACCTTCTTTAAAGGCTACAATAAAGTTAAGACTTTTCTAAATGGCCTGACTCCATATCTGCGTTACTACTGATCAGCGTTACTATTATGCATTTACCAATTTATTTTGTCAATACATTGTGATTTTTCTACACCTCATGTTGAATTTGTGTCAGTATTCGTCACCTTGTACTCGGCTGAACTCTTTTGATGCCTCAAGGACTGCAAAAATGTTAATCTCTTTTACAAATCAGCGAGTTGAAAGGTAAATGGCCCTGCTAAGAGTCTCTCTCTCTCCCTCCCCCCCAGCGGTGCTTTTTGCGGTCTACGCTCTCTGCATGTACGCCCTCTACAGCTTCATGCCCACGGTGGTGAGGCTGACCAGCGCCACGGCCGTCAACCTCTCTTTGCTCACGGCGGACCTGTTCAGCCTCTTCTGCGGCCTCTTCCTCTTCCACTACACGGTGAGCCACGGCACGCAATGTATCCCCGTTGATTGTTTTTGCAGTGAATCTCTTGGCATGTACAATTGGGGGTTCCAACTTTGGAATTCGATTGAAATGAATGATTATAGTCGCTGCCATAGCACACGTAGTTGTTAAGCAAAATTCAAAAATAGTAAAACTGGCCATTTTACAGGAGGAAAAAAAAGTGAAAAACCAGTCTGCCATTTTGACTGATGATTGAAAAGTATTACCTAGTCCTGCTTCTAGTTTTTATTCTTCTAGTTTCCTCTGGGTTTTGTTTTTAATGAAATTGTTCTGCCCCTAGTTCTCTGGGCTGTACATCGTCTCCTTCGTGGTCATCACGCTGGGCTTCATCATGTTCAACGCCGTTCCCACGTACACGCCCATACCCCACACTGACTCCGGAGAGGCTGGCCTCGACGAGCCGGTCCCGGCGCTCACAGAGCAGAACCACGGGGCTACTTCCCAATGCTTGCTGCCACCGGCGGAAAAGGACTCGGAGAGCACCGCGGCGAGTGCGGCCATATTGCCTCCCGTCTAACCGGATCCACTACGTTTACTTAAGTAATTAAAATGGGATGTGCTGCTGGATGGGCGGGGCTGGCTGGCTCACCTGAAAAAGAATGTAAGGCTTTTGCATTGCCTTAACACTGGATGGCCTGAGAGCTCTGTCTTGGATGCGTTTGTTTTTATATATTTTTACATTCTTTTAAGATTGTTGACCAAAACCACTCCCATGTTATTTCCAGAAGTTTGATGTTTTATGTGCATTCGCATAACATCAGAACTCGGGATATCCTTGTTTATCATGTAATGACTGCAAAGACATATGAGTTATTTTTAAATGTTCATTCTTCATTGTCACCATTTTTTGGTTGGCTCATGTTACAAACCAAAGTCCGCTGCCATTGATTTTACAAGCCCATTTAACTTTGAAAAGGCATGGAACGGTACAGTTTTAATATATAGTGTATGTTTTGACAAACATTAGTTTTACCAGTATGCCATATTTTACAAAGGTATTTGGTTGTATTTTATGATAGTTGAAAAAGCTGCTTACTATTTTATTTGTATTATTATTATTGAGTTGAACATTTTAATGCCGTAGTTTACCCATATGTTCTGACTGCATTAAGGAGCGAAATAAAAAGTATACTCGTCTTACCCTTTGTTGGTACTGTTGTTACATGTAGGCTTCTTGTCATATTTGTGTTCTGGTTTGGTGGCCAAATGGAAATTCAACCTATTGTATTAAACTTTCTAAGCAAGCCCTGATTGATTATGTGACTCTTATTTGTGGCTATGTCTTATAACCTGTTCCTTCATTACCTATGTGATTATTGGCAATATCGCAATACTTTAACAATTGATCAGCATGCATGATGCCTATAAATGAATGGTCCTAAAAAGGTGCTCCAAATTAGAAATCAACGTTCCCACTGTTGAACGAATGAAGTCTTTTTAAGGTAGGCCTATAGACTTCCCGTTTACAAATTCTGGTATCTGCAACCATTTGGTCTGGAGGGATAAATAGGTCTACTAGATCTTGTTTTGACACATTCTGCTCCCGCGATCTGAACGCACATAAAAGGTTTAAAAGCCAAAAGACAGAAACAAATGAAGGCTAAATGGATCAAAGACTCCCGCCAAACGCGCGTGAGAGTCTGCATTGCGATGTTGTTTCATCTCTACGCTTTAACCCTCTCGGTCCCGCATTGATGACGCTATCATCATGGAGGAGAAGAAGGTATCTCTAATCCACTGAGGGGTGACAAACCGCATTCAACGACCGGCTGTAATTGCTGATCGCATCATATTCTCGGTATGAAACCATAACCTTATTTGTTCTGTTTGCACGTGCATGTTTTTTGGATACCTCGGATTAGTTTCTCGGACGCATAATCCGATCCGTCTACGAGAGAACTAACAGCATGACTAATTATGCGTTCGATGATGGGAGGAAAACACTAATATTGATGGACGTTTGTATGAGGAAACGAACGGTTATTTTAGTCCGATTTCAGAAACACATACACATTCATTCCCATTATTCAGACGGTTACAATACGGAACAGCGTCGCCTACTGATTCAATGTGCGCCTTTTCTTCACACCACCAAGGACAGCTCCTGAGAAACGGCCTAGAGCAGAAACATCGCTGGATATGTTCGGTTCTGGTTATTCAACTATACTCAATTGATTGTTTTCAGGCAAATCAAGGGAACAAAACACACTGTTGATAGACACAGGAGGAACCCATCGAGATGAAGCATTTCTTACGGTAGGCTACCAGTAAACTACTTTCCACCATGTTAGACTGTATGCTATATTTTAATACGATGCTGTCGTGATATATTCAGCCGTGAATGTTGCTGATCATTTTTTTTGTAATATGTTTAAATGTATCATATGTGTAGGCCTATTCTCGGTGTTTCCATGTCCTCTCCGGTCTGCTGATGTATCAGCAAACCTGCAAGAACCGCTTTTGAATTCCCAGTTCGTCCTTTAACCCTTTACACTCAATCGATGGCGTGTGTTGTGTTTCCAATAACGCACTGTCGTGGTCTGACTTGGTGATCAAGTGAGCACACGGCAGTAAAACACAACG
>OMKX01100952.1:0-10656 GCA_900302425.1 Brosme brosme
CTACACATAAAGGTAGTCTCCTCACCACCTACACATAAAGGTAGCTCCCTCACCACCTACACTTAAAGGTAGTCTCCTCACCACCTACACATAAAGGTAGCTCCCTCACCACCTACACTTAAAGGTAGTCTCCTCACCACCTACACATAAAGGTAGTCTCCTCACCACCTACACATAAAGGTAGTCTCCTCACCACCTACACTTAAAGGTAGTCTCCTCACCACCTACACATAAAGGTAGTCTCCTCACCACCTACACATAAAGGTAGTCTCCTCACCACCTACACATAAAGGTAGTCTCCTCACCACCTACACTTAAAGGTAGTCTCACCACCTACACATAAAGGTAGTCTCCTCACCACCTACACATAAAGGTAGTCTCCTCACCACCTACACATAAAGGTAGTCTCCTCACCACCTACACATAAAGGTAGTCTCCTCACCACCTACACTTAAAGGTAGTCTCACCACCTACACATAAAGGTAGTCTCCTCACCACCTACACTTAAAGGTAGTCTCACCACCTACACATAAAGGTAGCTCCCTCACCACCTACACTTAAAGGTTGTCTCCTCACCACCTACACATAAAGGTAGCTCCTCACCACCTACACATAAAGGTAGCTTCCTCACCACCTACACATAAAGGTAGCTTCCTCACCACCTACACATAAAGGTAGTCTCCTCACCACCTACACATAAAGGTAGCTCCCTCACCACCTACACATAAAGGTAGCTTCCTCACCACCTACACATAAAGGTAGTCTCCTCACCACCTACACATAAAGGTAGCCTCCTCACCACCTACACATAAAGGTAGCTTCCTCACCACTTAAACCTACAGCTAATTCTCCACTACCTTGTGGATGCATGGGGGTCGTTATTCGTTGCAAGTAATGAAGCTACGTTGTTGTTTTCATACTTACAGAGTCTACAGAAAGCCATTCCAAGTCCATGAAAGCCTTTCAAGGCCTTGAGCCTGGAGACTTCACAGGCTTCCTCAAAATCCTTCGCAGCCCTCCATCCCAGCGGCTGCAATCCCGCTGCACTGCTTTCC
The DNA here is from genome assembly GCA_900302425.1 of Brosme brosme. Lineage (NCBI taxonomy): Eukaryota > Metazoa > Chordata > Actinopteri > Gadiformes > Lotidae > Brosme > Brosme brosme. Next base: position 1,056 of record OMKX01100952.1, read on the forward strand.
TCAACACCATCGAAGCCTATCATGTAAGAATGAAACCAGGCTTCCTTAAAGAGCTACAGAGTGGCTAAGTCGAGCCACCTCATGCCTCATGCCGGCACCTTAGAAACGGAAATAGGGAGTCGATAGAGCTCAATTTAGAAGTTTAGATTTCAATCTGAATCTCCAAGAAATTTTAATGACACTAAATCAGTTACACATTTCTTGATGTAGAATAGAACACTTTATTAGACAAACAGTGCCAGGTATTTCAGAGATTCAGATGGAAATCAAAAATTTTTAAATTTAGCTGCTTTGATTCCATTCCCATACAATGTTTCTAATGGCACGTTCCATTTGAACTGGGAAGTCAGACGTTCTGAGTTCCCGGTCGGAAATTACCACTGGAATCCCCCCTGAAGTCGGATTTGATGTCGGATTGATGTTAGTCCGAAGTCTTTGCCACATCACAACCCCGACCTCAAGATTCAAGATGGCTGCTCCGCGCGTCAACGATAAGTCAAAGCTGTAGTAATATACTGTTTATTAGCACGTCTTCATTGCTTGTGTCTCATAGTCGTACACACAGTACTGTCCGAGGTAAATGGAACTTTGCATTAGGTTAAGGCTTGACATGAGGTGGCTTGACTTGGCCAACGACAAACAGAGACATCACCCCCTATGGGGAACTGGTTATGGCAATTTCTGTGTCTTCATTTTAGTTCTGACTGCTATTGAGTATTGTCATTTTGTACAGGATTTGCCAGTGCAAAAGCAGTCGGACCTTGTGCAGGACTTCTACCAGAATATTGCCGCTCACTTCAGTGAGTTTGTCCATATTTCAATCACCTTCTCACTGTTTGCATGCCATTCATCAAATGTATTTTGAAGTACATGGTTTTCTTAGCAGATTTCCCCGAGCCTCAAGTCCTTCAGATGATGGAGCACATAGAGAAGTTAATGATGACCCGTCTGCACAAATGGGTTTTCTGCCACGACAGTGTGGATGATGAGCAGAAGGACCTGGCTCTCCAGAGGAGGATCAGGTCAGTATCCATATCTTAGCCTCCACAACACCTTCTTGTCTCTGCATGTTGTTAAATGCCACGTTAGTAAATTAATAGAATGTTGCCGCACATTAGACTGTTGAAACTAATTGAAATGAAGAATGACTGCCTTAGCAACTTAAAGGGGATTCGTCAGGCTGGCCATTTGTAATTTAAGGAAGTACTGCTTCATATGCGTTTTGTGAAAAAATCGCTACAACATCAACTCCGTATCTGTGAAGAGTTTACTGAAATAGTTGGACCGTGGACATTATTGGTCCAGGAAAAAGAATGTCAGTGGTCCAACAGTCAAATCAAGCATCCATGGTTTTTGGTCCATATGATTGGATTTGACAATACGGCCTGGTTCCACTTGTAGATTCTGGTGTTCATGACATCATAGGTCTACACTCTGTTGTTCATGACATCATAGGTCTACACTCTGTTGTTCATGACATCATAGGTCTACACTCTGTTGTTCATGACATCATAGGTCTACACTCTGTTGTTCATGACATCATAGGTCTACACTCTGTTGTTCATGACATCATAGGTCTACACTCTGTTGTTCATGACATCATAGGTCTATACTCTGTTGTTCATGACATCATAGGTCTACACTCTGTTGTTCATGACATCATAGGTCTACACTCTGTTGTTCCTGACATCATAGGTCTACACTCTGTTGTTCATGACATCATAGGTCTATACTCTGTTGTTCATGACATCATAGGTCTACACTCTGTTGTTCATGACATCATAGGTCCCTCAACTGGGTGACGCCACAGATGCTGAGTGTTCCATTCCCTGATGAGATAACCGCCATCACGAAGGATCCGTATCTACCTGCTATCACAGGTTGTGGTTAATGGAATACATTCAGGAACATTCTTAAACAAAACGTACTGGTGCTTTTTGAACTTCCTGCCTTCTCCTGCTCTAATCCTTCCACTAACAGCCATCATCGAGATGGATGCCAAACGTGCGCCGCAGGACAAACTGGCGTGCGTTATCAAATGCAGCCAGCACGTGTTCGAAGCTCTGTCCACATCCAACAGCGAGCCGGCCAACGCCGACGACTTCCTGTCCGGGCTGATCTACGTGGTCCTGAAGGCCAACCCGCCCCGACTCCACTCCAACATGCAATACGTGATCCGCTTCGGCCTGCCCCACAGCCTGATGGCCGGAGAGAGCGGCTACTACTTCACTAATCTGGTGCGTTGTCTCCCCCGTTCAGCCTCTCCGAGGGGGGTCCTGCTGTCTGGGGGTCCTAACTGTGTGTCCTCTGTTCTAGTCGTGTGCCGTGGCCTTCATCGAGAAGCTGGACGGCCCCGCCCTCAACCTCCGCCAGGAGGAGTTTGACGACTACATGTCGGGCGACCGAGCTCCGTCCGGGCGAAGGGGGGCGGAGCGACAGCGCGCCGCCCAGTCGACGCAGCGCATCCTGGACGAGCTGAAGGTCCGCCAGGAGCGGCTGGACCAGGGAGCCTCCGTCCTCCGGGCGGCGCTGCAGCAGTGGGTCAGAGAGGTCGACACCAGAGTGGATGAAGCACAACTCCGGAGCGCCCTGATACAAAAGGACCTGACGGCCCGATGTGACCCCGCCCAGGGCGCCGGGGCCGCTGTCCCAGCGGGGGGTGGACCACCACAGCAGGAGGGGGACGACCTCGAAGAGCGTACTGTTAGCTGCAGTGAGAGCCAGAATGCTGCCCTTGTGCTCGAGGAGGATGTCAAGATTATAAATTAGTGTTTTACTTTAGAGATGTGTGAGAACGGTACCACAACAAATTCTTATGCACTTGAAAATACAATTTGCACATCCACATTTATATTATTTGTATCTCCGGCATAGAATATGCTTGTTGAATCTTTATATTGTGTTGCAGACCAAACGTCAACATTACACTTGCTGAATGGCTATTGCAGGTTAAATTTCAATGCCAATATAATTTGACATGCTCATATGTAATGTATAGAACTCAGGATGCATTCAACCCAGTATTGATATAAGTTAGGGGTCATTATTTTATTACTTTCTTGTGATCAAGAAAAGTGCCTTAATAAAAACCACTGTGAAACGGATGTATGGAGAATGCCTGAAAAATATGTCAAAGATCATAGTTTATATAAAATGTATTAAAATGAAGGTCTTTTGAGTTGGAAATACCTATGTACACATTATTAAACTTATTGAAACATTGTGTAACACTGCGGACTCTGATTTCTCTGTGGTTTCAATTAATTATAATTTATATAGAGCTATTTCGATGGGCTATACTGAATCAATCATACTTTCATGAGCATGACGAGAGAAACGAGAGACTGTTCGATTGTCTGAACTGATAAACTAATCATGGCTGTATAATCAGAAGTATATATAAAATTGCTTAAACTGAATGAGCCTAGATGGATATTTTGAAATGTATTTTTTTAGAGTTCAATATTAAATTGCATGGCTGAATTTGCTGTTTAATTAGATCATGATTTCAGATTTATGTCAGTATTTTGTGGACCTGTGAACATTTAAAGAAGTTCCTGTGGGCTAAGATAGAACCAGGTTCTGTTTAACTAAAGTGTATTACTGGTATGATGTAATGTAGTTTTTTACTGGCCTTGTGGGGCGGGAGGTCAACTGTAGCCTACATGGTGTGTGTCTGTGCATGCGTGAGTGTGTATCTCAACAGGCGCATCGGGAGCAGGATGGCATGGAGAAGGTCGAGCTGGACCACAGGGGGCTCCTCTCCTACCTGCCAGCACACCTGGCCCAACACGTTTTGTATGACATTCCATGGTATCGCCATCCAAACCTATGGGGGGCAGCAATGCGCCCGACGGCGTTCTACGACTCCTCTCTATTAATGGTAGAAGAAGAAAAAGAAGCGTCGCATGATAATGTCGTCACCCTGTTTTGTCCAAACTAATGTTGCTCCTCTTCTTACCTGTAGTGGTTCTCAGTTATGAGTAAGAACAACTTGACTCTGAGCTGCCATGAAGATGACGGAGGGAAACAACGACGCAACAATGACCATAACTGCCAATGATGTTAAAAACCTCATAAAAAAGAAAGATGACATCGAGGAGCAAATCAAGGCTTATTACGACGTGTTGGAAGACGTAAGCATACACTGTTACACGTTAGTTCAGGGACGAGCGTTAACTATTAACCTACTGGAGCTAACTAGGTTAGCCAAGCGATCATTGATGTTTATACTACTGGTTAACTAACTGGTTCAGACTTTCGTGTTTGAATCGATGTGTTGTTCTCTACATTCAGCAAGGTGTCGGGAGAGAAGGTCCTCTGGTGGATGCCGAGGGCTTCCCTCGCTCGGATGTGAATGTCTACCAGATAAGAACAGCGAGGCATAACATCTCATGTCAGCACTGTTTGTATTTGATCTACAGACGAATCTTTAACATTGAGTACATGTGTAAATATAGTATAACGTCAATCTGCATTGTTTGCTTCTCACAAATCTTTCATCACAAGTGTATACATTTTTCCACTAAGACATATTTATGAATGTAGGCTATTAACAGGTGTAGGTTATTATTGCCCAAAATGTAGTTTTCTAATTTGAAACTTGATTGTTTGTATTTTCCTTTCTTAGCCTATATATGTTCATAATATAGGTCTTCTTCCTAAAAAACATGACTTCCAGATACGTATTTATCAAATGGTACGACACATTTGGATTCCTCAGTATACTATGAGAGGATTAGACTACATATGACATGGGTTATATATTTTCTATTTGAACATAATCACCCATGGATCATTCAAATCCTTCAGGTCTGCAGAATGACCACAAGGCAATTATGGTGGACATCGAAGAGGCCCTCCACAAGCTGCATGCTCGGGAGAAATCCAAGCATGAGCAAGATGACCCTCAGCAGGCGGAGGCCATGGAGCAGGGCGGCCCTCTGCCCTCGCCCTTCGCCCGCGTGGACGGCGTCACACAGGGCTCCCCGTCCTGCAGAGCGGTGAGCAGGTTTATTCCATTACAAGACCTCTGTGTCTCTGTGTCTCTAGCACCAACGTAGCTCGGGGCTCGCCGTGCTCCAGAGCACGGCGAGGACATCGTGCCGTAAGAGTGGATAGTAGTGATATATGAACTGAATAAGGAAATAGGACATTTAAACATGGCCCTGAGTGGACAGCTGTTGTTGGGGTGGGAGGTGTAACATCTGTTTGTCCCTATAGGGCATTAGAGTCGGTGATGAGGTCATTGAGTTTGGATCGGTGAACACGGAAAACTTCCAGAACCTTCAGAACATTGCGTTGGTGGTCCAACACAGCGAGGGAGTAAGTTCATTGAACGCTTTGTCTTTCTAGATGACATGTCACATAAACACTCAAACATCAGAAGAAAGACACTCACTCTACACTTTCACAAGTCATTAGTACTGTAAGTTATTCATGCGCCATCGGGCCCAAGAGGGCCGGCCAAACCTTTCAGCGACCACAAATTATGAATATCAACATTGGGGCTTCCCAGTCAACTCAACACATCCCTTTCTTTAGTTATACCCAACATCTTTAAGTACGTGGTTTCACTTTACCTTTAGTCCATTTAGTCCTAGAGGGAGTCTTACTGTGTTTCACTTTTCTCCAGAAACCACTGCGTGTCTCAGTCATCCGCGATGGCCAACCAACTCAACTGAGCCTGACTCCCCAGAAGTGGTCTGGCAGAGGCCTACTGGGGTGAGTGGTCCAATCACAGTGGGACAAGTTCACCTTTTTTTATGCAGTTGACATGTTTTCATGAGTCTTTTTTTAACAAAGTAAAATAACTGTTAGAATATAAGGATGTTTTATAGAAAAAACGAGTCCTCAGTTTAGTAGGATTTCTAAACATTAGTTATTTCAGCATTATATTCCTCACTATGGTGAAAAGGATTTTATTTGTTATGTCACATCACACCTAATAAACCTTTTTTTTCCACAGGTGCAACATTGTCCCCATCCATAGGGGGGACTCCTGAAGAGTGCGGAGATTTCAACTGGATTTTCTTTTTCGTAAATTAAGGAATTACGTGTATGGTAATTACTCGAATAAGTACTTAATGAACAAGTACAACAGGCTTAGCCAAGTTCAGATGAACGGCTGTAAGAAAAAACACAAAATGAAGTTTACGTTTATTTGAAATTAATGACAAAGGAAATGAGGGGAAAATAAATCATAAAAACACCTTGATTTATATAACCAGCCTCTCAGTGAACTACTCAGATGAACGCGTTCAATACGAAATGTCTGAACGTCAAATCAAGAATACAAAGTAAGAACTCTGTATGTACAGTGTTCTTCTAAAACAAAATAAAACCTTGTTATATAAATCACACCAGCCACTACTCAAACATCACGTTGACTGCTTGAGCTTTTTCCTCTTCGACTTCATCATCTGAGGCAACTGGATTTTGAAAGCGGTCCTACAACGCAGAACATTTTGTAAGTTACAACAATACGAAAACCACCACCTAACCCTTCAATAGTGTAGTAAAAGATAAAAAACTAAATGAGGAAAGGTCAAACTAACACAGCTAGTACTTACTCGCAGGTTGTGCAGATGGGGCTGAAGTTACAGAAAACTGTTGAGGCAGAAGCAGTGTGTAAACCTTCACACACACACAGCAGTACAGTGAAGTCAGGAGTCCCCTCGTACTTACTGGACAGGCACACCGAGCAGACGTAGCCGATCTCGATGAGGTTGCGGTGGCAGAAGCAGGCGGCTCTGTAGTCGACGTGGACCGGCGGCGGCAGCACCAGCTGGGAGCGCTGCTCCGCGTCCGGCAGGAACACCCACTGGCCCAACCAGAGCACCGTCACAGCGTGTTAGGGTTAGCGCTCACGGGCTCATCGTACCTGGTTCCCTCTGGCTCATAAGACACAATGTTAAGATGCTCACCAAGAGGTACTGTGCCAGCGCCACCTTCTGGGGTATCTTAAGGTACAGTCCCCCGGTGATGTCACAAGCCTAATGACACAAATGGGTTCAAACAAAACAATGCAGAACCAGGAAGTCCAATTTCAACTGCATAACGAGTATTAGACAAGATTGTTATTATACTTCTGCAACAGAATCATTTCTATCTTTTCCAAAACATGCTATGATTTTAGCACACTCCTAATGGAGGAATGAAGACGTACCTGCTGAAGAAGACCAGAGTCTGAGTCCAGCACGCAGGCATCTATGAGGATGTTCTGAATCAAAACAACCACAGGTATACAGTAAGGTGTAATGTCTCAAAGCCAGTAGAAGCAGCAGAACAATGGGCCACTTGAGTGATTTACCTGTTTCTGGGCAGCAAAAATAACGTTCATAAAGTTCATGTACTGGCGGGCGCAGTCCTCTGCCGTCTTAATGACCTGGAGAGTAAAGAGAATACAGAGGCTGGAAAACATCAATACAACAAATAAAAACAGTTCCCAATTCAGTGTGATTAACACTTACCAATATTCTTGATTTCATCTCCTGGCCAGCTGAAAAAAAGTAATGATTTTCCTGTAACATATCTTTTAATAAATGGTACACATTTTATCAGAGAACCCTTTACTCTACCTTCCAATTCCTTTGTTATTCTGTGGATATCTGAATGGAAATGTTTAAAGAAATATTAAAATGAAAAACACACCCTTTAGACAACTTAATATAGTTATTATTTAACTTATTAAACAGATACAGCAGGCATAACTGTCTAAGGAAGACTATAGTTTACATTTCTCTCTAAAGTCAAGGAAGGTTTCTGTGGAAGGATACAGCACAGGGCTTTGGCCAGGGAGCCCGCCAACAAGGTGTCAGTGGAATTCCCCTTCATTTCATCTGCAATGAAAAAAGACATTTAAACACAACTACAGCCCAACCCAGGACAGTGCCTTCACCTGCTCATTGGAAGCTTGTTATCTGACCGGTGGAGGCCGAAGTAGGCCAACACTGATTTAACATGTTTGCTATAAAAAACTTCATCCAACAACGGTCTACAACCACCAACTGGTATGGCACACTGGCACAATGCTGGCGTTTGTTGAGGCAGTGCAGCGCTGAATTAAACCACATAAGCTCAATAGAGCTCATCAGCAGCACTGTTGGTGCAGAGTGCAGTCTCTTTACATGCTAATGTCAGGAATGTATGGAGAGCATAGAGCTTACGGAGTGCAAGTGTGACTGCAATAACATCTCATTGGAGTTGGACTGACTTGTTGTCATTACTCTCTTCATCTCCTCTGCCACTACATTATTGGCAACAGACAGAAGTTCATATTTCCCGTCGCCACAGTGGGGCGCCTCGTCCATAGTTCCATCCAAAGCTCCGTCCCCTCCCGTCCAGTTCTTGCAGGGATACAAAAAGTGACTGAAAATGAAGAGGAGAGGTAAGTGGAGTATACATTAATACATCTATAGAGAACAAGGCGCAGTAAGTGGAGTATACATTAATACATGCACAAAGTACGAGGAGAGGTAAGTGGAATAGGCCCATTCATTAATACATCCAGAAAGTACTGAAAACGAAACTGGCTAACCTGTCTTGAAAGTGACTTGCAATAACAGCCAACTTGTTGGTCCTCGTCATAGCCATATGGGAGTTTCCCATGACCATGACCGCATCCAAACACTTTGATAGGGTGCACTGTATGGGGAACATCAGGATTTCACAACTCCTTGACATACTTCCAGCATCAGATTCTTCTTAACATGATTCAAGTCAGAAGAACATTAATGTAAGAACGATGTAACAATGTACAACGAACGAATGTATAACGATGCACAATGTAAGAACATTTAACTTAAAGTACCTCTGGCTCCCGCTGGGCCTGCTGGCCCCACCAGATGGGATTCACGTCCATCACAATGACCAAAAGATTAAATTCATCTTCTAAAGGAAAAAAGATAATACGTTATGCAAACTAGACAAAACCGCCTACATCTTTTGAGCTAATCGCGATTTTAATTCAGTGACATATAAATAAAAATAAAACATTGTTATATGAATCACATTACTAAAAGTAACATACCTGAAGCCATGGTGGCTGACAATATGTGACAGAGAATCCAACTATCCTTGGTCTCCTATTCTTTATTTTACATCTCTCCTCTCCCACAATCACGGTGCTTATATTCTGAGTGGGCTGAGAAAACTTTTGTATAAGATCGTTAAAGCTCTTAATTAAAAATGTAGTTACAATGCGATGGAATGAGAAACAAATGAGTTGCTCTGGCGATCTACGTCGCATTTTGATGACGTCGGTGCCGTCGGGCGGAGTTTGTAGGAGGACCACAGAAAAAAAATCCTAAATGATGGGTTAACATAGGCCTAGTACTTTATATTGAGCCTATAGGTGGGGTTTTTGTGTCTCTTTTGTTTAATTCATTTCTGTCATGTATTTATTTATTTATCATCACATAGCCTTGACTACAGTATCCTCTACAGGGGCGGCTGGTGTATAGTGGCGATTTGGGCGACGCACTACCAACTGGGAGAAAGAGGATTTTTTTTCTAACAAATTCTATCACAGCAAAAGTAGTTTTCAGTGTTCTAGACATATTATCTGTCATTGTCCAATCAGAATCGTCAGATTCAAGTC